>JAQGCH010000373.1:0-24882 GCA_034699485.1 Nanhermannia elegantula | reverse complement strand
ATTTTTAAGCATTTATTAAATTATTAAAAAGTTTAATAAATTATGAAATTCTATATCGATAACAAAATTCATTAATAATAATAATAATTATCATAATTTTATTTCGATTCATCGAATTAATGAATAAATTCATATGTATTTTATGTGAGTTATTAACAAATTTTGTAGGTTTAGGTTAAATAATGTTGCGGTGAATGCAGAAGGGATTCGCTGACTTGGAATGTATGTATGGTATGATTGCGTGCTTCAGAGCTGCGTGTCTTCGAGTCAGTCTCAGTTCGCAATAGAGGCACTCTCTCGTAGTAGTGATTCTTTTGGGCTGAATTCAGCGTTTAGTATATCATTGGCGTGACTCGAACATCAATACTTAACTATAGACTTTACTTATCGACTTTTTCTTTTACTTAATAGTGTGTTATTTGTGTGTTTTCTTACATTCAACGCATTCAACATTCAACTTGTTGACTATTTTGATTTCTATCACTAGTTTTGTTCATTAATTTCATGTCAAGTTCTCCAAAGTTTCATACTTATAAATAAAGACTTATTTAGTGTGAAGTATGCTAAAAATTTGTCTATTAATTCATTAAAATCTTAATTAACTTTTAACTCCTAATTAAAACAAATATATATTAAGTCATTCAAAATAATATACAATGAAGAAAAAAGGAACTAATGCTGAGGTGAGTGATGAATCATAATTTACATGTTAATTATAGTTATTCAAGTGAAAAATTCAAATCAAAAGTTTGTATTGTCAGCTATTTATAGTTTTTCACTAATTAAAAGTTTTTTTGTTAAAAAACTTTTTTCATTTTATCGATTGTATAACTATTATTAAATTTGTAATTATTTAGTTTCAAATAATTATTACCTAATTTTTATGTCAATAATATGCCTGAATTGAAATAATAATCACCAAAGACTAGAAATTAAGTAAAAATTAGCATGAAATACAACTGTGCATTAGGCAAAATATTTTAAGGCCTAATAATTAAGAACATGGTTTTAAACAATAGGTAATTAAATTTTAAAAATGATAAACCAAATTAATAATTAAAGAGTGTGCCCACGCATACAACTTTTTGATAAAACCAGTGGGATATAAGAAATTTATTTAATTTTAGAAAATACAGTAATTAAAAGGCATCTGTTGCCTTTACAGTGCATTTGTTTCTTTCTAAAGATAATTTGTATTATTATTACACAAAAATCTGGAATATCACACACAGACACACAGATTGACACGATTTAAATAATATAAACTTATCCGTAGATTTCTAAATAAGTATTGTTCAATACTCACGTGGAAATAATTTTTGCACCTCTAATACAAAATTATGCACTTTAAGAATTTTAGTCGTATTATAACATTTCTTTCCATTCCTAATAATCCATTAATAAAATTAAATGATTGAAAAACGTATTACTCAACTTGATTTAAACACCTATAATATTTTTATTAATCAGTGGTCAGGTTTGCTTCTTATTCTTTCCAAAAGTAATAATGTTCTTAAAATACAGTTTATTTGACATCTAAAAAATTTTTGAATCAAATTGGGACTGATATGAGCCTCGTGTCCATTTTGATAATAGTTAAGCCCATCTTTAATACTGTATAACGATAGCGAACAAATTGATTTTCAAAGCAAATTTGATAAAACTATTAAAAATAACTCAAAAATAGTGTCCATAGATTGATGTGTTATTTAATTATTCCGTATCACTGTTTATTCATATTTTTCCAATTTATCATTTGATTGGATTCACTTGTGGTACCAAAAACAGAGTTTTGTATAAAATTCTAATCAAAATAATTAATTCTCAAACTTTTGACATTCGGCATAATTTATGCCTTTTTCCTGTTTTATAGCATTGAAATCAATGTTTTATAGCATTTTGGATTAAAAGTTGAATCAAATTTCACTTTTTCATTGACTTTAATTAAGTTTAATCTCTTTTTAGCCTTAATTAATCAAAATTTAAGTAAAATTGTCAATTGATATAATTCATTAATAAAAGACTAAAAATAAATTCATTTTAGCTCAACATTTCTCATAGCCCTGAATTTGCCATCAATTAATATTTTGCACAACACATTAAATACTAAAAAAATTTATTCAGAAAATAATTACTTTATTAATATTTGAATAATTGTTCGTAAACTTAATCAATTATCTTAATAGTTGACAATTTATTCTTACAAACAGTGCGCAAATTGTACTTTATTTTAATCTTTTCCAAGAATACAATTCTGTTTCGCGAAGTTAATTTGAAAAACTAATGAATAAAAAATAATGTTTTATTTTAAACATAACAGCCTTTTTGTAGAACGAATTTTATTTGCTGTTTAACGCAAATGTTAAGTTGAAACTAATTCTAAAGAAAAACAATGTTAGACTAAATTGGTGTGAATTTCAAGAATAAGCTCAGAGGGGATTTTGCTTTTGTCTCATTCTTTATCCTCAAAACCCTCAAAACCCTCAAAACATGTTTATTTTCACGCATACATAAAAATCATTTTAAATAATTATCAGTTTAATCAAAGTGAACATGTCCTGCAATAAAGATATGCTGTAAATGGGAATTAAAATTTAAATGACTTACACTCTTTTAATAACCTTCAATGTGTCGTTTGAAGCAATGCAAGTGTAAATTTTTCAACAAATTTTTAGTTTGTAAAAAATAAGATTTCATGCTCGCAGTAGTTACAAAAATTCCATTTCAAAGTCACAGATATGTCAAAAATAAGGTTTCTGTTTGACATTAACTGACATTTTATTACTTCATGACTGAAAATTTGAACCTTCGTTTATATAATATTTTAACGCTACATATGTTTGTTTACTTTATCGATGATAATGTAACAATAATTGCATAAAACACCAAAAATTGCAATCTTAATATGGTTCATAAAAAAGATAATTATTGAAAGTGTATGTTTTCTTTTAGGAACTAAATGGGAAGCGTTATCATAATCTTGAGAGGAAATCCGTTGTTTTATTTTCACTTTCAAATATAAACATTATTATACTTACAAAAAAGTTCACTATTTTTAAGAATAATATTTAATGTTCTTAATGTGATTGACAATAGTTTATAAACAATAAGAAATTTACTGAAAACATAAACAATTTTACTGAAAAAAGTGATAACCAGAGCTCAGAAAATTTGGAATTTCACTGCTTCTTCCATAAGATTATGTGTTTTGTATTTATGGCATATGTCTTAAGGTCTCAGAGAAACTTTGGTTTAGCTTTTTGTTCAGGTAATTACACCGATTTAAAAAATTATTCCCGAATTGAGAATTTTTATAATAAGATTCGTGGAGAAAATTGTAAGTTTAGGACTACATATTTAAGTTATACCTGTATAATACGTACACTAGTAAGGGTTTTAAGATAGCTCAGTGGAAAGGTACCGGACTCATGATCCAAGGTTCGCGAGTTTGAACCTCAAACAATGCACTTCTTTGACTGCCATACATTGTATCCCGGCTACAAATTCATTATTTTCAAAAAACCATAGGACCATACCCTTAGTCTACACCGACACGGGTAATACTTATGAAAATCTTACTCTAATTCTGGGCAAATGTTAGATCTACTGAACAGGAGTTTATGGAAGAAAATATTAAAATGTAAAATGGCATTTAATTTATAAATTAATTGATCAATATAACTTAATTTAAATTTATAATCCGAATAAATGAATTGCATAGAAATGAAATTATTCCGATTCCAATTTAAAAAACATTTTAAAATTTTTATATAAACATAAATTATCTCAGAAACCAATGAGTTCTGGAAATTCCCTCATTTTGAGGAATTATTTATGTTTTAGTCCCGATTTCGACGTTTTACAAGTTACCGATTCCTTCCTGATTTGACTGCTTATAACTACCAGTTCTCTGATTTCTGTGAATAACTTTTTCTTATCCTATCTCTTTCTTTCTCTTTCCATAAATACTAAAGATTTTCTAAATTTCTTTTGTTATCATTAATTATTAATACTTTGAGTGGATGAGCTGTTTCAGGTTGTAACTTATCAAAAAGTATTATTATGTTACGAAACTCCCAGCGATAGCTATTTGTTCAAAAAGTTATACAAGTCAAGTAAATTCTTATAAGACTAGATAAAGTAGTTCTTTAGTGAATAATAAAGGTCACTAAAATTAGTAAAATTCATTATGATCTGTAGCAAACTTAATATAATTTGAAGTCATTAGTGGTAAATTTGAATGCTTGTTAGCTCTCACTTGTTTGAGTTATGTTTATTAGAATAATTTTATTACTATTGATGAGCTGAGACGTGACATAACTGACACTAAAAAGTTGCGCTCAATTAAGATGAAGACTTGAGCCAACTTATTGAAATGTGTTTTTAAGTTTAAACAGATACTCGCTTACAAATTCGTCCCAAACATATGGAATAAAACATGAATAAAATGGTAAAACATTTATGTCTATTACCAAAATGAAAATTCCTGTGTTATCTGTATCTTTTTGCTCAACCAATTTGGCTAATGCTAAAAACATGTGATTTTGTTTAATCAACTTTTGCATTAATGCTTTTATTCAATAAAGTCAAACATCTAAACCATTATGTAAAATATTTATGCATTCTGTTCAAAAAAAATTCATTTTGTAAAGTTTCTGTTCCTGAAAAATTTATTTCTAAATCGTTTTGATGGTTCAATTCTGTAAATCTTTTTAGAGGATCGAAATTTAGATCTTATTATCTGAAGAAAAATATTCAACAGACATGCTCTTGACTCAAATTATAGTAAAAGTCGATTTTCAAAATACATTTGGAAGATATAGAGAGACATTTCGTCAGAAAACATTAAGTACAGATGTATTCTATTTGCAAAAAATTACTGTAAGCTCATGTAGTTTCGAAAAAAGTGTGTCTGCCAAGTCTTGAATTATAATTAAATCAATAATCAATTTTATGCTGAAATAATTACACCATAAGTTAGGTTTATGCAGTTTTTATACTTAAGGAGCAATCACATCAACTTCACTTAAGCTATTACTCTTAATTTATTTTTTTTAATTCGTCACAATTTAATGATATAAGTCTCGACTTTTTATATTTAGATAAAACTCATTTTATTTGTTTGTTTGTTTCAATATTATTTTTTAAATATTGAGAAATTTCTTCAATAATTGACTAAATAAAAATATATTTGAATAATACATTTCTGCACATACTGTACACATTCCCGTACTGTGCACATTCCCGTACTGTACACATTCCCGTACTGTACACATTCCCGTACTGTACACATTCCCGTATTGTACACTTAATCAGTCTTAAAAGCCTTAAAAATCAGGTGCCATAGTGAGCTTCAAATGCTAAATATTTAAATACAAATGGATACGAATTATGCGAGTAATTTAAAAGAGCAATTCATTCATAAGTTATTCATTCAGTACTACATACATTTTGAACCGAATATTAAATTCACAACTTTTTTCAATATAATGCATAAGTTAATGAACATTAAGAAAGTTTTCATCTCTCGCCAGACTTGTATTGATTTGGTATTTGAGTTGCAATGCAATACAGTCAATCCCGTTGATAGCGATACTTTTGAGCTAATCAAGTAAACAGATATAAAACTGTTGAGTTATAACGAAGACTCGCTTATAGCGAATCATTTTATGGTTCATTATAAACGGTACTGACTATAATGATTTTGATGAAAGCCATAAATATTTGTTTTTGAAGAAAAAATTTTATGAACACAATACTTATTGATGACACAGAAAAGACAGAGCAAGAAATTTGATAATAAATTCCTTTAGTTTATAAACTATAAACTTTCTTCTTCTCAATTCTTTTGAGACAAGAGTACAGCAAACAATTTTTACAAAGGAATCGGTTCCTTGACTTCGAAAGGGCAGAACAACTTTAAATTATGTTTCAATAAGAGAATACAAGAGAATACTGTTATTCTTTTCTTATTTTTAAGGATAAATGCGATAAAACCTGAATGTTTCTTATCATTAGAACTCCAAAGTTGGACACTATTATGGATTTTAAGATATCAGACCAAATCATTATTGAGTTTTTAGTTTGAGACAACACTGTTTGAGTGCAATATTTGTTATATGTTCGACATTAGAAAAATTCCGAATTTAATTTCATTGCTTTCCTTTAAGTAATTTAATCCTTAAAATCATTTTTTCCTATTTTAATCCAGTTGTTTCTTATTTTTGGGAAAGACTTTTTCAATTGAAAGGACAATGAAGTAAAAAATAAATGTCTCTTCAAATTAGAATCTCATCGTTAATGAGAAAGTATTTAATGAAATATGTTTTTGAACTAAATTTGTTTGAGAAATGATGAAAAAATTGAATGACATTCATAAAAAAGTAATTTATTTTTAAAATAATTCATTATAATATGGGTATACTGTGCAGGTACTTGTATATTAATGAGCATTGTATGATATAAAGTAAAACAGTCTGAAAGCATTTTTTGATGAGCACATGGAAATGATAGGGAATGTTTAGTTCTTTTGAATGAAAGAATTGCAAAAAATTATGGATTCACAAACTGTGCGATTGATCCAAAGGTTTCACGCATTTTACGGTAAATGAGAATTTAGTTTAATTGATCTCAGACTCATATACCATACCGTACTCTACTTGTGAAATTGCATCCGCAGAATGAATAGATATTCTATGCTTTCGTGCATTTTGAAAATTACGCATAATTTTATTCAAAGATTATAATATAAATAACAGTATTCTGTGACTAAACATTATGCTGTGTTCATTATAAATGCTTTACATAATAAAATTTAAAATACTCTCTAAAAGCATAATCAGTTCAGAGAACTTTTTATATCTTTACTTACATTAGATATAATAAAAATTTAAATTTTTCTATTAATTTTTTTATTAGAAATGGAAATTTGTGGTTCTCAATGAACTAATAATGAGAATTGGTTCACAGTTTCAGAGCTTTTCAAAAAACTTAACTTTTAGATGAAAAATGTTGACAATTTGTCATAAGTTGTAAACCAAATTTGCGATAGAATATCATTTTTTATGTACTTTAATGGATAGAATATAATATATATTTTGCATAACAATTGAACCCAAACTAAATAAAGCTGAAGAGTTCTCCAATGGTTGCCCCTATTGTTGCGGTAGACCATGAAACTGAACTTATTATAATAGAGAAAAAGTCTACTCTATTTACGATACCATAAAAATAAATCCTGTATCAAATGCTTGAATGCACTCAACCGATTGTTTTTTATATTCAATATTCCATTTCTTAAATTCACTTCAACTTTATTTTTCAAATAGTATTAAAACTTATTTTTTATATTACTTACAATTTATATCATTGCTTTTTCAGAGTATAAATCAAATACTAATAAATTAATTTGAGAAAAAAAAATTTTCAAAAGCTTAGAAAAGTATTTTCAGAGTATTTTAAGCTTTTAAGTGATTCTCAAAAGTGATTTATTCATGAAAATGAGATATTGTTTAATAACTTTTAAATTTATTGCTATATAAAAGTATTACAAATTTATATTGAAAAGGCTGGAAAGCGCTCACAAAACACTACACCCACTATACGAACACAATACTCAGTACAAGATATTTGGTTAGCATTTAATTTTATGGCCAATTTTTGTGCCTTTCTTTTTATGGCCACATTCAATATATACATCATATATACACATATATAATACTTGAGTGGACAATATAACCACAAGTTTTTCATAATTGTTTTATTATTATATATTTGAGCTTAAAATTAATAATTAAACAGCTTTTCTTCTAAAATATTTATAATGAATTACAATAATTCTCATTTTTTATATACTATTATAATAGAAATTGTGTTCATTTATAATGAATAATATACTGTATTTATACAATGCTGTAGTCTTATTATTATTCTCTATCGTATTTCATTAGTTATATAAATTGATTACTCGTATGAAAAGTCTCTCTTTTTATCATAAATGACCAGATATTCCTTTTAATGAATGCATTATTTCTTATTTTTCTGTTTCTTCAGCATTTTTGCGCATAACTTAATCTACTTATTAATTTCATTATTAATGCATTACTGTTCTCTTCCTAATAATGATTCACATCCATAAAAAATAATATAATACAAGTTTAATACAATAAAATCTCTTTTATGGCTTATAGAGATGACATTCTAGTGACTGCATTCAAGTCTATTTTTGAGTATTTAGCAAAAAATTACACGAATTTTAGTTTTCTTTTTCAAATCATTGCATAACATCAAATATTTCATTAATTTTTATAATCCAATAATTTTTTTAAGTCCTTGAATGAATCCTATCCTCTCTGTATCCTTGACTCGTACACTGTTCGAGTTAGTAGTTTTCAGTTTTCTATAGCTTTAAAATTCATATCAAAACTCAACTTTTCGTAACTAATAAATTAGGAAAATTGATTATTTTTCACACATAGGTTGACATTTTAATTAATTGTGTCTAATATTCAGAATAAATAATTAACACCTTTTATGAATGTAATTTCAATACAGAGTACTTTTATTTCAAGTGCAGGCCTTGCCTTGAAATTGATGGCTAATCATATTCTGGCAGTGGTTCAGATACTTGAGACCACATTTCTGTCAAAACTAGTTCTTAAATAGCTCTCAAATTTGTCTTATTTATTGTGAAAATATTAACATTTGACGCGTTGATAAAATTTATGACTTTTGCTGAAAGGGATAAAAGAAATTAAAAATCATGACCCTGTCCACAAATAGATTCTTGCAAAAATTTTAAATATTCTTATATTGTATTCATTTTCGGGATTATTCTCATGAACGGAACTCAAAACGTTCTAAACTTTTTGTGTTATTTTTCCATAATTAGCAAATAAATTCTTATCTGTCATCACTATTCAATGGATAGAACTTTTGCCCCTATTTTCTCTGCTATATGTTGGCCACATATTCAGTGTTTTTAAACACCCCTATGGTCCGACGCGTTTGCCCACAGCCGACACGGGATAATCCCTGTAAAAGTCTCACTGGTTTAACATGGACTTCGGTGAGATCTCCTCTCTTTAGAGAGTTGGCTGAAGGAAACGTTTTTTAACGCTTATTTGTTTACTTTGTTCGGTTTAGTTTTTACACTTTCTTTTGAAAAGTTTTTCATTGGTTTCCATTTTGTATAAGTTCATCAATTTTTACCTTTTTTGGTCTTTGTCTGCAATCTCTTTAAACTTTCTACTGTAGTAACTACTGTTTCAAAACCGAGTGTAATAATTGAATCATTGTATTCAACTCTGCGAACTTCGGACATCTCTTGAGATAAACACTTCTACAGAAACTAATCGTTGATTAGCTGTCGAAAGAGAAGGTTTAAATATAATAATACTCAATAGTAATTGTAGTCCCCTTTCAATAGTGAATCTATAGAGGTATTAACTATTCATGAAGATCATTGTTGGATACTATGGATAGATCTGACACTTTATTTCTGAAGCTTATCATTCTATTAGCTATAATAGAGCCTAATAATTAGTGTCTAATATTTCACTACAATAATGTCAAACACTGTATTCATACAAATGGGAAACACAATAAGGAAAACTCTGGTCTATCATTGTTTAGTGAAGGCTTTAATTTAGTACTAGAATACTCGTTGCTTCGCAACTTATATAATTTTGTCTTAAGTATATCCGATATGAAAAACAGTGCTACAAATCCATTGTTATGTATATTTATTTACAATGCATTTGAAATATTTTTTAATAAAGAATCTTAAATCTAAATATGCAAAAAAACTTAAATACATCATTTCTGATATACAGTACAGTAATTCCTAAATTACTGACGAATGGGTATGACTTCTATTGCTATACAATCAATTTTGGTTTAAGTTATGGAGTCCAGTGATATTGTTTTAAAAATGGTTTTCTATTAATAATTTTTAAACTCATATTGTGTTAAAAAATTAATATTTTATTACATAATAAAAATTGATTAAATCGAGAGATACTGAAGCTCATGATTAAAGCTAATTAAATGATTTATTTAATAAATCCATTGTAAAGTATATGATAATAAGAACCTAATCCTTATATTCTCGTATGTTTGAGATATACTATAGTTTGTTTTAAAAATAAGATATCGCTCATCGGTCTTTCAATTTTTCATAAGAATTTCTCAAATTTATGTCCAAATAAAATGCTTAAAGAAAAGAGATATGCTCTCAATATTATATTAACTTCATTTCATTGAAACCCATGTTTTTAATGCTTAAAACAGAATTGATCGCAAGATTATGTTCACACTATGGTATCATATGTCTCACTATACGTGAGATTCAGATAATAATTCTCAAAGCAAACAACTCTTTTATCATCTGTACAAAAGTTTTACTTCGAAACAAATCTTTATTTATCAGAATTCTTTGATTTAAAAAACTTAAGAAAGTTATAACAAGAACTGATGTCAAACTGTTTCGAAATTGATATATCGCAAGAATTGTTTCTGTCATATGTGTAATACTGTTGAGCGAAGGCTTTAATCAAACTTTTATGACATGTTTGAAGCATTGAAAGTGAAACTTATTTCACCAAAATTTATTGCAACCTTTATAGTCAAAAAATCTAATTAAGTGACTGCTTGTGCGATATCGTAATAGTCATTCCTTGAGGGCATTAATTCGTATATAACTTATTTAAAGTCAAAAGAAAGATTTGTTTTTAATTTAGTATATATTAGTGCTCACCTAAAGGCATATTCAGAATACATAATGATTTAAATTTCTTTTCATTTGTTAAAAGAAACTTTTTTCCATTAATTCTCGTTATCATATGCTTTCAAATTAAAATAGTTTGAGTTGATAACAATTTTCTCCATTAGAGACATTCAACAATAGAATATATGAAATACTATTACTATATATAAAATACTACTCATTATCTATGTATAGAATGCGCTACAGATGAAATACAGATGAATTTGTAAATTAATCGCTGGGAGCGAATAACTTATAAATTTTTATCATTATATCATAATAAAATTTGCCTTACTATGCATTTCATATGAATTTACCGCAATTTACGAGACAAAAAGCCTTAATTATTTATGAACTATGAACTAGTCATTAGGGATTCAATAATAATTTCATTTTTTCACTCTTACAATAATTAAAAAAAATAAGAAATTCAAAATTTGATATAATTTGAGAAAAATCACTAATTTAATAGATTAAACTTTGTAATTAGAGTTTAACTTCAAAGTAACCTAATTATTGGTAACTTTTATCTTAGGGTTTAGGATATTAAATAAAACCGAACTATCATTCTGTAAAAATGATTTTCCGTTTAATACATTCTTAGCATTGAATGACAAAAATCTTAGACGGGTTACCATTGTTTTTATCAAATAATTAAAGTTTCTATCCATACAGTATTGACACAAAGGGCTGTTCTCTGTTATTCTCATTTATAACAGAGAATATTGACATAAAAGCCTTTGAATCTCTTGAACTTCAATTAATTGAAACTCAGCCTACGTCTAGGCTTAAAGAGTACTTTATTGTTAATTATCAAACAATTTTACTGTTTATAATTCAGTACTAACTTATAAGTATCTTAATATAAACTCACGATAAACCCCAGTATTTTGTGGAATTGAGCTCACTTACTAAAATAGGCATAACATAACTGATTCACACAACTCATTCTTTGTGTCTTTTAGTTTACAATAATTTTAAACATAAAAATTAAGTCTTACAAAAGTCCTCTCAGTTTTACAAAAGATTTTGGGATAAAAATTTTCAAATGTTAATACTTATGTGTTTTATTATACAAAAAATTAATTTTAGAATTTAGGTTATAGGTTTCAAAGCCTGTAAAGGTCATAGGGGTCAATTTAGAGGTCACATAACCTTCAGAGGTCAATTTTAACAATTTTTATTTTACAATAGCAATAAAAAAATGAATGTAATCGTTATAACATATAATAATTCTAAAAATAATTAGTTTATATAATAAAAACTCAATAACTGTTTATGCGAAAACATTTTGTTAAAATTGCTCAAATGAAAAAGCTTTCAACACTTGGCTTAAAAATGAATTCATAATTATCTTTGATTTTAAAAAATTAAAAATTAAAACTACTTTATGGTGAACGGTTCTGCAGCGGTAGACACTCAAAATTGGGCACAGAATTAATTAGAAAGCTATTAAACTTTGACGTTTTCAAGGGTTACTTTCCGTTTTTAACAATAAAAAGTTGCAATCTTTGTAAAAAATATTAACAAAAAAGCCGATCTTTAAAAATGAAATAGCATTTTAAAAATTCTATATTAAACTTAAGATTACCTATACATCAAATGAATATATTCTAAACTTATATTCTGTACAAAGCACGTAATCGAAGAAGAATTAAAGTAAAGAATGAATTCGCATTTTTTTTATTGAATTTCATTCAACTTTTCTCCTTTTGTAAATCAGTATCAAAAGTAATAATCAATTCTTTTCACTTTCTTGTTGTTTATTATTGTCATGTTTCTGATGCTTTTATAAGAATGCTGTGCTTTTTATGACAGAAAATTGCAAGCATTTATATTTCATCAAAATCAAAAATTCCTTAACTTAATTGGATTGAGGCTCACAATAAGCCCCACTTATAAGGACGGCGTATCGTTCAATGATGATTAAAACTTAACCTAAGGATTTTGAAGATTAATAATAATAATACTTTAAGATTTCTATCGTTATCAGCAGTGATGCTTAACGCTCGAGCGTCTGCCCCCCCCCGAGCGCGCTCGCAGAGCTTCAAATCTTAATACACAATTTTTCGTATATTACATTTTTTGATATAAGAAACCTTCAATTTTACAAAATGCCAATTATTGTATAGAGTTATAAATTATTATGTTTTATAGATTTTAGACATAGAATCGCCACTTATACATAGGATACGTAGTATAAAGTCTTTAGAAAGTCCCTTTCGCATTTTAGAAAATATAAAATATCCACTGAAACATTTGTAGCTGGAATATAGTGTATTCCATGATTGAGCACTATTAGGTCACACATCTGTTAATTTAGAGTTCAAACATCGACTTTTTCTGGAGAGCTTAAAAATGAAAAGGGGACCAAATGATATTTTTTGACAAAAAGCAAAGCCACTTTTCCTAAAATAACTCATACTAGTATTCTGGACAGTACAGCTGATATCTACTCTATTGTAAATTTACCATATTACAGTAAAAATAAAATTACAGCTCAAATAAGCTTAACTTTATTCACTTTAATTAATGGTTAATAAACAAATGCACTCTAAATAATAAAAGAATTAAAATTTAGAATTAAGCCCGCAGTTGTGCTATAATATCACTAGATTTAGGGTATTTTATGTTTTAATGGTATGGCCTATACTTTGTCTATCGTGCGGGTCCGCAATATTGCCTTTAATATGAAGGTTAGAGTTTCATAATTAAGTAACACAAGTCTTGAAAGAAATGGCAACTATGTGTACCACTATCATTGTTGTCAATTATGGTCTGACCTCAGCATTATAAATGAGTTCATTTATTCAAAATATTTATTATTATCATTATTTTAATGAAAATATAATACTTCTGCCAATGCTAGGAATTTTAGTCCTATGTTATTGTGTATAAAAAACATTTTAAATATGAGATGAGATCTTCTTAAGAGTATTTGTTATTTGTGGCGAATATATTATAATTTTTTATATAAGTTTACGACAAACTATAAGCTATTGGAGTCGGAAGTATTCGTAATTCGTTTGTTTTATTATAGTTCAAAGTAAATATTTTCTTTGAATCGTATAATTGTGTCATACATTTGGCTCATCTTATATATTGAGAAACTTTCAGCAACTATTGCTTTTAAAATAAGGGCTTTTATCAAATCAAAAGATCGGTATTTCTTGTACTAATTTTAACACTTGATTGGTGAATAAATTTTGAATAATGTTAAACTTTTTTCCAGTTTTTTTGTTATATCCCTATCTCAGGCAATACTTTTTTAATTTTTATTATAAATGTAACGGACTGTTAACTTATCAGTTAAATTAGCGCTTTTAGCAATGCTTGCATTTTACAAAATCGGATAGTTCTTAACAATTTTGATATTAAATTTTAGTCAGGCAGGAAAATACCGAACTTAACTGCTTCAAAACATTTTGTTCAACGATTTTATAGCACTCAAGAAAATCTTTTTAAATGATAGAGAGATGCTTTCAAGCAATGTCAGAAACTTTACAGGAAAGTGATTGTTAAAAAATTTTTGAAAACGTATTTTCTAAATCACTATTTATAAGCTTAAAAATTTTACAAATTTTATTGTTTGTCTTTGATTATTTGCATAAACCTATTGTGCATTTGACTCACTTTCAAATGAAAGTTGTTTCATATCATTTTTTACAATTAAAATATGAAATTTTCGTTTCAATCATTTTTTGCATCGATAGATCTTAAATATTTTGGAAATATGTTTCGATTGATATTCAGAGAATATACAAATTTTTATTCATTGAGTGAGCTTAGAATGTTTGAGCTCACGCAAGTGTTCTATGTAGCAGAAGTGCGATTTAGTTTGAGGCGTGCAAATAGGGTTGTAATAGGGTTGTAATAGGGTTGTGTGAATTAGGGTTGTAATCTTTGGATTCGAAAATGACGATCAATGATAAATCAATTTTCAAAAATTGAACAATATAGAATCATGACGCAAAATATATAATTGAATTTGAACCTATTTGATGAAAAAAATGCCACTTTTATAGATATCGAGATTGGACGTTAGTATTATTCAACAATAATTTTTCATATGTAAAAATATTTTGATCGGATAGCTTAAACTTTTTTAGTAAGTGTGACTAACTCAGCTGCCCGATATAATATAAGAGTAACCAATCTTGTATTCATACCTTCATTCAATTCGATTATGTAGTCAAATATTGACTGAACAACCAATGACTGACCAAACAAATATTTAAAGTATGATCATTTGTGATCCATTAAATGGCAATAATGATCTGTTACGAGCAATATCGCTATCATCAATCATTTAAGCGATCAAACTCTAATCGATTACAACCCTAGTGAAAGGTTATCTGCATGAAAATATAAGAATAGAATACACAAATATGTCTGTAAAAACTTTCTCCTCTAATGTATTATATATATAATAATTCACTTTCTTCTAAAGAAATATAACAAGTAATAACATTTTTTTACTCGTTATTCACTGTAATCGATTTCATTTTTTAAGAGATACAATTTCAAAATTTAGTACTTCTAAAGTTTCATTTTATGGGTATTCTTAAGTGGGCGTACTTTACCTCAGAGGTACGCGAGATCATTGTCGAAAAAAGGTGAAAAACAAAAATATCAAATTAAATTCAAAAATTAAATCATATATTAATAGATATCTCTAGTTGTTATTAAAATTGTAATTCAATAGTGTGCACAGACAAAAAGTCTGGCAAATCCTGATATACGTCACCTTCACTCAAAATTAACAAAGTTACTATTATTACTTACTATTATTATTTTGATATTATTATTGGTAAAAAAATCAAAACTTACTCTTCGCTAAAGATTTTCTTATTTTGATCAGTGGTGCGAAAAATTGTATTTGACATATAATTTGAAAAAAATAAAGCCGTATTCCATCCACAGTTTATATGAACGTTAAGCGGGCAGAAAATAACACTTCAGAATAATTTGATTTATCGATATTTGATAACTCCTTTGATAGCTTCGACCGTTTCAAAGAAATTATGTGATAAATCCTACTTTTATTATATTTTAGTTGGAATGAACACAAATCTTAAACTTTGCCAAACTTTTGCCAATTTTGAGGCGATTTAACGGAAACCCGATTCCATCAAATCCTTAAATACTCTGGTAATTAGTTTCTCCAATTAATTTTGCAGTTATTGAGTAACTTGAGAACAGAGTTCATAGACTTGAGAAAAGCATCTTAATTAATGAATTAGGTTCAGAAATTAGATAATTCTTCATTTGAAATGTATTGATTTCATTGATCTCTAAGTCTGACCGAGTCTGACAACAGAGTAACGCTTGAACCCAAAGATTTCTCAAAGTTTCTGCATTTTTCTCGAGACTAACTGACCAACAGTTAATCCCATCAAATTGACTGTATATTAAGCATTAACTGATGATTGATTCCTATTGCGTTTCTAAGGGACTAAACTTTGACATTTGATATTTGATTACTAAGCTATTGATAATTGAGCTTAAAGTTAAGCTCAATCTTAACCTATGTCAAATAAATAGAAAAACATTTTTCTATCAACAAGTTTACTACTTTTTAGTGTCGAAGGTATTGAAATGTTTCGATGAGGTAAACATAATCCCAAAAATGGTTTATTCTTAAAAAATGTTATTTCTTTATATTGAAGTTTATTTTCATGCTTATAGATATCGTTATTCACTTATAGATAGTATATATTCATATTATACATCAATTTTTTTGATGATTTAGCTTATTATGTTAGCTCAGTGTAAGCCTAACATTAAAACCATAATTTTCAATATATACTTATGAGCACTTTTTCACGAAAAGCTAATACAAGAGTATTGGAAAAAACACTTTATATTCTTTACTTCAAGAATGCAGTGATAAGAAAGCAATTTTACGGAAAGATTTCTATAATAATTCCTCAATATTTGACTTTTGAAAAGAATTTGTTCTTAGAAATAAGTAATAATACATAATTTACCAGCTGTTGCACATCTTTGCCCGCATTACAGGCCAACCTATTCAAGTGACAATTAATCGAAGCGTTTATAATCTATTTTGATAGCACTAATGTTTTATGTTATATATTAAGCACTTTTTAGAGCCAATAAAGTTTTCAAACTAAAGGTTTGCAAAATTGAGCAAATATTCTAATATTAGTTAATCGACATATTTGTAGTTAAGGCAAAAATAGTATTTACAATAAAAGGCTTATTCATAACTTCATTTGAATGTTGACAATAAAATAAACATTTATTTCCTGTTTATAATGCGCTCAATTTTGATAAATCTTATTCTCAAACCTTTTATGTTAAACATTAAAATTTAAATAAAAATATTGACATGTTTTTTAGGTAACCAAAGAAGAGACCGAAGAGATGCTAAATAAAGAGACATTATCTCATTCGCTATCCGGAGAAATGGATTTAAAACGACTTCAGCGTGAATACGAATCTCGTATGAGATATTCTCTCCTCAGATCTCTGATAGTAATTTGTTTTTTCTATGCGTTGGTATATCTGGTGCGCTTACATCTTATATCACAGCAGGTTCTTATAGCTGTTTTATATTCTATTTTTTGTCTTACAAATAATATTTTTATCGCTAACTTTTATATATATATCTAAAATTCTGCTCACTCTAATATTTTTGTATCTTATATATTGAAATGTAAATTCTAAAAAATCTTAAGTAAATTTTGATATTATTATACCCGCAGAACGTCTTACATTTTTTACTAAAGCCTAAAAATTTTTCACAAAACGTAAACAATATTTAAAATTATACCAAATGTACAGTAGAGTATACCGCAGTACTACTCTAGTACAGTACAATACATCAGCGATTCTTAAACTCTATTTTGCGGAGCACTGGTGATCCATCGAATAGCTTCAAAATCCACCGCAAAAATATTTTAAGTTCGCTGCTTTGGAATTACAATTTTTCCTTTTTTAGAGAATATAAAAACCAGATAAAAACGAATTAAAAGCTTCTTATATTTCATAATAACAATAACTTTTTAGTACTGTCTATAAGATCAGTCCTAATATTAGAGAACTCTGTGATAAAATTCTTTAATTATTTTGACTGATATGCAAAAACATTGGTGATCAGCAAAGTATTTGCATTTTTATATCCGCAAAATAGTATGAGAACCGCTGCACTAAATTACAGAACATAGTATACAGCTTTACCTGTATGATACATTTTGTATTCATATTACAGTACCCTGATTTCGGGTAGATAAGCCGCACCACTGAGAATAACCCTATTTTCATTAGAAAGCTTGTTTAACAGATAAGTCGCACCCCCGTATAAGTCGCACTTATAAATCTCAATTTAATGCATAAATTGTTGATTCTGCTGGAATTTGTGAATATACAATTGCAGATAATAAAGAACACAATCATTTTGATGAATCAATTGATAAAGAGTCGTCTGAAGACGAACAAATACCTAAACAACTCATTGAACTCATTATACAACGTTGACTCCCAAAAATTATTTGTAATTTTGATTAAATAAAAATTTGCTTTTGATTTTCACACATTAGTCGCACCCTTTCTATAAGTCGCGACTTATCTGCCCGAAATCAGGGTAATAGCATTACAATAGGCATTATTCTCACTTACATATAATCTTAAGTTTTTTGTGCGTAAGTCAAGTTTCTTAGTTTAATACTTATTTCTGTTGGCTATACTTTTTTATCCAACATATTCTGAGGAAAAATACATATTCTTTATTTGATTTTGTTTTGATAAGACTAGTCTATGAAATTAAATTACTGTCTCTATCTGTCACATAAATGCATACATTCGCCTAAAGATAAAACTTTTAAATTTATTATTTTTGTTAAAAATTGAGTTTATTAATTGAGAATTGAAAGTCCAATTAAATAAAATATTGTAGAAAGTGAAATGTTATTGAGGCTGAAGAATAAAAAAATGTAACACATTTCTAATATAAAATTTAGTTGAAAATACATTAAATACATCAAATCTTAGTTTTTCGTCTATCGCCTCTTTCAAAGAGTATAAATTTTATTGAATCCATTTTTAGATATCTCTAAATAATCTGAAGAAAAGCTGATTTTTTAAAATTGCTTCACAACCATCTGGTGCTATGCATTAAACTTGAGTTCCATAGTTTTAAAGTCAATCGATAAGATGAAACAAATTTAATCTGAGATGAGTGCTTGTTCTCAAACACACTATTCAGACACTATTATATCTCGTTTCCCCGGTATTTAGTTTGTCTGTATTTTGTTTTATCGCATTTTATTCGTTGTCTTTAAAGGACAATTAGAATAGCATTTAACTGATAGTGACAACTATTTAAATATTTAATAATATTTTATTGAATATACTTTGAAGTACACAAATATCTGAATAATTTTTAAGTTAAAAATACTAATTCATAAAATGTATAAAATGATAAATAATTAATTAAATTTTGAAAAAGATAACATATGTGTGTGATTTTGTTTAGACATGCCTTCGATGTAATGCTAAAAAGCTTGCAAACGATATATTCGTGAAAGAAATTTGAATAAAAGCAAAATGTGGGCCAAAGAAAGACCTAATTATAGGTATTCTTCAAATGAATGTTAAATCAATATTCTGAATAATAGTATAAGAACTTCCGGTACGATAATTAAAAGTAGTGGTAATCAAAATAGGTGAACAAACAGCCTTAAATGGTAAAATTTCACTGCCCTGTCATTCTCACATACAATCTTTTGAATTGAAAAATTTTAGGTTATTCTCTACTTCAAGACTTGAAGTTCAAGTAAGTTTCAAATCTCAGACTTCGCTTCATTGAGCAAACCTTTCAAATAATAACTTCTCTTATTTCAATGACTCAATAAAGTGTCAAATTTTTATAGATTCAAATACTGTACCCGTAGAAAGAATATGAAATTTTCATTAATATAAGTCATATCAATATGAAATTTTTAATAATTAATTATTAGGCTCAGACTTTTCTCGATTTTTCTGTATTTTTTAATATATTTGAAACCAGATTTATAATATATAGCACTGTATAAGTAGAACTGACCATTTCATGTGCTTTTAACACTCCGGAAAGATGTGTAGACTAAGGTTTTGAGAGCTTATTGCGTTTTGCTATTAGTTTATTTATATTAAAGTTTCACTTCTATCTTACTTCATATTACTTCACTTCAATTCTCACTTATCATAACATATATTCTTTCTTACATTCACATTATAAATGATGGTCCGATAACATTTTGAATTAATATATATATTAACAAATATATTAAATTCTTTGATCGTTTTCTCAGATTTTTCATAAGATAATTAATTGAAATGCGCATCAAATTCAACCATTTTGGGACACATTTATAAATCATTGAAATTCTATTTTCTCACTTTAATGGCTTTCGAATTTATTGTTTATAGTTTTCTGAAAGATACATAAAAGTTAAATCTAACTTTTTGTTCAACCTTTAGGTCTAATTTGGAATTATTTTATGGTTTTTACAACCTATTAATTATCAAATAATTAAATCGAAAAAATTAGTTGAAATATAAGAGCTTTGAGCAAACATTATATTTGATGCATTTCTTGATTGGTTATGATCTGAATCTCTTATATCAATAGAGTTTCTATTTCAACATCTATTCAAACATAGAAACAATATGAAGTGATGAAAGCTATACACCGTTTAGCATTACTCAAATAATGTCAACTGTCATAATGCTGTTTATATGCCTCTAAATAACTTATCATAAAATAAGATAAACTTAATGTGAGTTAAAATTATGTGAAACGTTTAATTCTCTTTTAATATTCATCGCGAACAAAAGTAAAGATAAAAATGATCTCTATTTCTGATCCGATCCTAACATGCCTTTAACATACAGTAATATTCCAAAAGCGAGTAATATTCATATTTTATATAATTCTATATTTACTCACATAAGTAAATAAATAAAATAAAAATATTTTTATCCCGTTTTCAAACTTATTAAATTGAAATCAAATAGAGAATTAGTCAAATGAAAATTCAAGAAAATGCTTATTTAGAGTTTCTTTAGAGTTTGTATACATTGAGTGCAAGTAAGGTAGATATAGAGGGTATGTTTGCAAACTTTTATCAGTATCTAAAATAAAATTATTTTCAAAAACTCAAGTCTTACTATTTATGACATAAGACTATGAATACAAATCGTAATTCTAAAGAGATATAAAAAAATAATTTTAAGTCTAATGGAATGAATTATTTAAAAATATTTGAGATTCATACAGTTACATACAGTACATTCATAAGTTACTGTCCTGCAGCGCCGTAACTAGTATTAGGAGTAGCGGTGCTATAACTTCCTCAAATCATTTTGAGAAATTGAGAAATTAAGTGTATATCTGTTGAGTTGATTATTTAGTTTTAATTGTAATAAAGTTCTCGATTATCAAAATTATTAAGGTTCTGCCCAAAGAACAAAACGTCTGGGGTTTCGGCACTGCTGTCCTTTTTACTGAATGAAACATCAATATTTGATCGTACTCTAAACTAAACTATATTTTTAAGATTTTCAATATTTTATTCATAAACTAATTTAATAGTGAAATGAATAAGTTATTCAAGATATAAATAACTGGAACAAAAAATATATTTCTTACTTTCGTGTATACCTAGACTTGCAAATAGAGGCTTAACTTATTGACAAAAAATCTAAAATATTTATTCAAAATTTTTGAAATATGCCGATAAAACAAAATTTGCTTTTCCTCAAATATTTCTTAACAGAGCACTTAATAATTGTATCAAAATTTTGCCGAATATACCCAATGAATATGTTTGTATTTTGATTCTATATAATTTCCATTAATAATAAAATGAATGCTTTCAATCATTAGATGTATTGTATGATGAATTACAATACAAAACTTGTACTATTAGTTTGAAGTTAACTATTAGTTAACTTTTAGAGAAATAAAATTTTTAAGAATGAATTTACCAACAAAAAAGTGATGCAAAGCATGTCTAATACTTTCTATTTTTAATGAATAGCTTCAATAAAAATGTTGATATAATTAAATTAGGATTTATGGCATAGAAGTCCATTGGGCACAATATGCGTGCTTTCATCTATGGCAGTATTAGTTTTTCTATACCTCTGCATCACTTTATTACCGTCTCAAATACTTACATCAATTTCATTTGCAACTGAATGCTGTCTTTCTATTACTGCGTGGACGAGTTGTGTATTAATAGCAATCGTGTCTTCTGGTATCAATTTGGACGAAGTAGTCTTCAATCTACAATTTATTCCTGAGAACGATTTGATGTTAACATTAGCACCACTGCCGGCATTATTTGCAATATTTATCGCACAGACAATGTTGCCCTTACCCGCAAAAATTACTGTCTTATTGCAATTTCTAGTGATTTCTGTTCAGATAATTGTTTCGGTTCTACTTTATTCACAATATAACAACATCTCTGGAGTTGAAACCAAACTGGTTAGTACTATATTCATTGTAAATGTCCCACTAACTTAAGTGCAGTCACTATAATATTACTATATATTGAGTTTACTTTTGCGTATTATTCTATTCAATTCACAGTAATTGTTACTCAATATTATATCAAATCATTTAATTTAACGACATTTTCTTCCACTTTATAGTCGTGGAAACAAATTTAACTTTCGCTTAAGTAACAAATACATTATTTGAAAAGTTTTACATTTTATGATAAAACTTATTCAAATCACTTGATCTAAAATAGTAAAAGAAATTAAATTCATTGCATTAAACACTTGGGAAACGTTTAAATGCTTTCAACCAAAGCAAAGAGAAAAAAGTTTGATTTTCAAAGCATTGATAGAAACAAAACTTTTGAACATTTTTGAAGAGAATTTATTACAAATCTAAATCTCAAAAATTGTAAGCCTATGCCTGGGATTCACAATATTAATAAAGTAATAATCATAAACAGTTATTGCACTTAAGGGTCATTATCCTATATTTAATCAAATATTTAATTAAACGCATTACTAATTAATTTGATATATTTTCCCGTATTAGATAATTAATGACAGTTTACTATTAGTACTATTCCTATTCACCTCATTATATCAAAGATATCTATTTGATGGCGAACACAGCAAAACTTTTGCGGGTGCACAACAAGTCATTGACGATCGCATAAAACTAGAGTACGAAAGGGAACAACAGGTTTGACATAAATTGTTTTCGGAATTACTTAATGATTAAGCGATCAATTTCTTGTATAAATGGTTTCTTTCTGTTGTTTATAATTTCTAATTCTTTGTGACTCTCTTTAGGAACAACTGCTTCTATCAGTAATACCGGCATATATTGCGGCTGAAGTAAAAAGAAGAATAATGTTTAAGATGACAGATGCCTGCAATCAAGTTCATCGACCATCTGCTAAACAAAGATTTCATGAGCTATATGTACAAAGACATAATAATGTCAGGTATTAATACTTTAATTATCATTATATTTCTACTGTAAAAACTAAATTTTAATTTAATTATTTTCTAAAATTATTATTCATTCGTTGCTTTTATAAATGAAATAACACAGCAATAGTTTATAGTGAACCTCAGCTAGGGTTGCAATATTACGCGTAATAATCTTTTTCGAGTGTAATATTACGCGTAATTACAGGCAATTTACGCAATAAACGCGTAATTTTAAGTAATTTAAGTAAATTACCTGTAATTACGCGTCTTTTTACTAATATTACGCGTAATTTACCACTGTAATTTTCATGTAATGTTTTACACCCTATGCAACCCTAACCTCAGCTCATAGTAAAAGCTTTACTACCAGTGATTCTTCGCTACAAACTTAATAAGATCTAATATTGATTGATAGATATTATTGATAGGCTTTGATTGTCCAGTTTTGAACCCTAGATTAGGCGCAATTCTTGATTAAACCTCCGACATAACAAGTTCTGATTTAGGGCTTTCAACTAATTCTTAAGAATTAGATTTTAATAAATTTCAACTCATTATAGGTGAAAATATTTTTAAGATTTTATTTACTGCTAAAGCTTTTCGATGAATCTTCAAATATTCTTAAAATAATAAATGATAATTAAGATGCTATTAAATGAGAGAAAGAAGTGAACGTCTTTAACATATTTCATTGTTGGTCTCGCTGTTATAGTGTCTTATAAGCCTATTATACGGCAAAAATTCTCCTTTATTTTTATTAAGCAATAGATTCTTATTAATTCTTAAGAAAATGAAATCGTTTCAATTTTTTGTTATTAATCTCAATCTTAATCTTATTATTCTTATAAATCTTGAAATTGTTTATTAAGTGTAATGCTTATAAATTTACAAAAAATAACCGTTAAATAAGACCAAAAAGCAGTTATTACTTAAATAAAAACTTCTAACAAATTTTCAATAAAATAATTTTCTTAAGTTTAAAAGGAGTTAAAAATTATTGCTCAGAAACTCAATAATAGTAAAAAAAGTATATGGAAGACATGGACTGTACTGTACAGTAAGTGAATGCGAGACTCAAGAATTGGCGACAGTTTTAACAGAAATAATCAATATTTTACAGTTAATGATTGCATCAAATAATTTGTATATTTTTGACAAATGTTACATATTTTAACATTTATTTATGTTCTTTATGTTATTACAAGACATAAATCACATCACAGCCAGTCTTTAGCTGTTAAGAGCACATATGCTCTCTATATTTTGATACCATTAAAAGCCTTTTGTAATTTGTTATCAAGAATTCACATAAATTTTGTGTTAAAAAATGTTTGTATCACTTGTCTTATCGATTGAATACCTGATGGAAAGCTATTCGAATTGCTTGACTCAGTCTATACTTCAATACACTAACAATTTCCTATTAAGCCTTCTCTTGACATTTTATTGCACTCTTTCTCCTCATCTCATGCAATGCTATCCTCAACTATAGAGAATATTCCGCCCGAACTCATTCAACTCATTCACTAGTTTTCACTTATATAACACTTATTACAGTCTATTATATGCTGATATCGTCAACTTTACGCCATTATCTGAACAATTGACTGCATCTGAATTGGTTCGGACACTCAATGATCTTTTTGGTC
>JAQGCH010000372.1:0-24894 GCA_034699485.1 Nanhermannia elegantula | reverse complement strand
GTTTTCCATCTCAACGCTTCTCTCTTTGGACGAGTGATGCTCTCTTGGCTATGCTCTCGTTCCTCGTGTTTATCATAAGTCTTTCCTTTTCATCAGAACGACGAATAGTATAAATACTTCAAAATCCTTTATTTACCGTAAAATGAGGTCTTCTTTTCCGTGTATATGAAATACTCTCACTCTGAAAGATTGCTTTTCTACTCATCCTTTGCTTTTTCTTTTCATAAAAGTCACATTTCAGCTCATTTCACATTAACACTTACAGTAACTTCTCTTTCCTGACTTTCAGTCGGACAAAAAAGGTCTTTGACCTGCACTCATAGATAATATTAGTTAATCTACTATTTTGCGTAAAAGTGATAACAGTTATAATTTACTCTTACATAACCAGAGAAAGGAATAACCGGGAATTCCTCGTATGCTTTTTAGGATTATATTCGGGACTTTCAAATAAGAGCTTACACTAACATAAGTTTATGAAAAACAAGTTTTAAAGTTTACATTTTCCCGAATATGTTTGTTTTAACTTTTCCCGCCCGATTCACATATGAGGTATTTGTCCATATTTAAGAGTATTTCTCTAATTTAATACAGAAATTCAGAATAAAATTTGACAAATTGCCAAAAATTTGCAGCACTACCAATATTTTTTCCCTATATAAATGATTATTACCGATAAACCCTTAACTCTGCGCATAATTTCCGTAGTGAAGAGTTGATCAGATTTAGCTTTACTTTTGGGCAAATAAGTGAAACTCCCTTTATAATCGTTTTTATGTCCGGATATTAACTTTTTAACTCTCTATTACATATTGTTTTAAGTTTTTTGAACTCCCGATAAATCCTTTCTCAGTTTATAACAAATGCCATATCAAGATATTCACACCTTCACTGTGTCTATTATGATTGAATAGATATAAACATCTGACATACAATTCATATTTTGCAACCGTGAACATTGTGAGCACTGATAAAAGATTTTATGCAATTTAACCGCCACTTAACTCTAAATTTCTATATCCATAACACATCTGGACTTTATTACTATATTTCAATCCTGATCTCGATTTCTATCATACAGTATTCATACGGTATTATCAAGACTTGCTTTTTTCGAAACTACGAGTTAAATGTTTTTCTTATTTTTAAATACTTCCTACTTTCCCCTTTAGATATGAGCTGCACTTAAAGTGTAATTAGCGTTTCAATTGATTAAATTTATATCAAATTTAATATTAGGCTTATTATACATTTATATAATAGGATAAATATAAATTTCATTAAAGTTATTTTGGGTATAAATAATTAATAATTATGCGAGATTTAAACTGTTTGCACCTAATTATGATGAGAATGTCAGGTACTTTAACTTTTAAACAATAATGACTATTAGTATGAGCTCATATTTCAATTGCTGTTTGAATACTAATTTTTTAATTAAATTGTTGAAAATTGATATTTTAAAAATTTGACTGGGGTAATAAAAACTGTTTGAGTTTGAATGACAATTTTTTCCAAAAAAGGATTTTTCTGCCAATTTTTTTAAAAAATTTCTCCCTTATTTGGAGATTTATTAAAAATAATAGCTTTTAATACCATTGTTTGATACAATAAAGCATAAAACTAATTAAAAATCTTTTGAAAAAATTCAAATTTTAATCAAATCTGAATCAAAATCAAAGGATATCTTTTCAATGTTTCAGAAAAACAAACGGGTCCATGGTACACTTTTTAAGAATGCTTGAAAAATCAAAGAAGGAACCAAGTTACACATTTTTTACTTTTGATTTTTTTGGGGTGGGAGGGGGTCGGTAAATACCTAGGCAACCCTATGCTTTGTGCAGGTATGCTCTCAGAATACTCTCGGAATTAAGTGTTTCTGACAAAGGAAGGAAATATAAGAATAATTTAAGCTCTAATAATAGGGCCTTCATTACAAGGCCAGTGCAGTGGTCAAAGGCGTAGTCCAAATGTGGGGTAAACCAGAGTTCACTAAAATGAAGTGGGTTCCAGACTAGCCTGCGCCAAAATTTTTTCTTGAGTCTGAGTCAGAAACAGAAAGAGCGAGAGATGAGGGTGAAAGGCAAGAGCGAAAATGCATACTTAAATTTGATATTTTAGAATTGAGTTTCAACAATTCCTATCAAATTTAGTCAATAAATTAAATTCAACATTAAATCTAATGCTTAAAAATTGAGTAAATTTTTGAAAGTTGAGTATAATAAATGGCAGTTTGATTAAGAATGGATAGCGCTGACCGCCCGCTTCTGTTGGAGCAATTAAGTCCTGCGCGTGAAGCACGACTATTCACTCACGCAAATTATACTTTTAATGATACGATTAAACATTAATAATACTATCTTTTCAAATCTAAAAAAATTCTTTTCAAAAAATTTCTATACAGTATTTCCTTTTATAAAATAATATTACGCTTCAATTAAATTGAATGATTAGATTAAGCTTCAGTTCGCAAAAATTAAAACCCATGTAACTCATAAAATAATTATTTATACTCTATTAATATTACTCAAATTACTTTAATTTTTTCTTTTAAAGTATTGCTATTGTTATTTCATTCAATATAATGCCATATTTTGTAACAAATTAGTATTAATTGTAATCATAGGAGAAATTAAAACTTTACAAAGTTTTGTTTATTAGATTATTAATTCAATTAATTAAGTTTACTCAGGAATAATTGGTTTTAGAAATGGATAATAAGATAAAATTCATATATCATATAACTATGACTTATCTTAATTGGAAAAATCCTTGACTTAATTGCATTTACATTTAATTTGCATTTTATGATAAAATCAAAGATTACTATTGAAGGACAGCTTCATTTTTTATTGTTTAAACAATGTAAGAAATTTTTGACTTCAAACTAAATGAATTTTAATGAAAAATTGCATTAATAGCTTATTTAATAAAATTCATGAATCCAAATGATATCATTTCTGTTTTGAGGTTCGGTCTGTTACGGAACCCATGTCTTAAAGCATTTAACGGCTTTTTAAAACATTTAACTTCTTTTTATTGAATTCCTATTTTTATGATGAATATGATGAAAACAATTTTATTTATTTGGACTGATTTGAGATTTAATCGCTTATGATATTCAATTTTGTAATAAATAACAATCAGCGAAGTGTTGAAAACAGAAGGAATGCGCTTTCTTTCTGAATCAATAGATAAAAAAATATTGGAAACAAACATTTTTGGTCCAATGGAACTTCAAATTGATGAGCTCTCGTGTATGTGATGATAACGGTCTTATAGCCATTGAAAGTGTCAGGAAGTAATGTAAAAATAAATTGCTTTTATATATGTGATGAACACACAAGATATGGAATAATCATTATTCAAAATAACTATTGATCGCATTCTTGAGTTAATTGAGGGTTCATTTCAGGTATGAATTGCTATCGAAGTAAATATAACTGTAAATAATTATTACATTAAGGGATGCTTTTAAAAAAGGATTTACTCTCTCTCCCTCCCTCTCTCTCGCTCTCGCTCTCTCTCTCTCGCTCTCGCTCTCTCTCTCTCGCTCTCGCTCTCTCTCTCTCTCTCGCTCGCTCTCTCTCTCCCTCTCGTCTTCACTTCTATTCTTTTTTTCCTTTCCATTTACTCTCTTCTCTATCTCATTATTTGTTCTCTCTTCTGCACTATTTGTTACTCTATGTACTCTAAGTTATGATATGCCTTGAGGCACGTAGTATTTTATATTCATATTAGAAAAGATAGATAGATATTTGAAGTGATTGTGAGCGATCGCCAAAACCAGATCTCATTCATTTCTAAATCGAAACTATGCTCTGTTTCATTCAATTAAAGAAATTTCCGCATTTTTCATTAGATCAGTTATTGACCAAATCAAGTGTAATGAATATATTTTTTTCATTATTCTTCTTCAGCATAACTTCTATACTTCTTATGTGTGAATATTATTCATGAGCTTTAAATACTGCTTATGACTTAAGAATTTGATGACCTTTTCATAAATGCAATCAAATGCGTGCTCAAAAAATTTATGCAATTAAAGCAAAGCACTTCTGAGACCAAAGAAGTCGAGAGAGCGATAGATAGGCAAACACACACACAGACAGAGAGAGAGAGAGAGAAGTGGATGATAGAAAAGAAAGAGAGAAAAAGTTTCTGAAAAGGGACTAAGGGCTGAAGCAGACAATAGGAAAATAGATCTGTGAGATAGGATAATGTGTAATGTTTGGCAGAATAATCTGCCGTTATCTTGATTGATCACTCACGAGCTTTCAAAACAGAAATCGGACATTCACGCGCTTCATACATCACTTACGCAACTCTCACCATAACAATCATCTGTACTTATTGTACATATTATATTAAACTTATATATTATATTTCAATGTAACTGTAATGAGGGCCATTCGATCCGCAAATTTCTTGCTTTTCTCTCTTAAAATTCTTCCTCAAATCGTATTTTTATAGTAATTTTTCTTCATTTTCTGTACGCGTGAGAAAAGTAACAGTTTTTACAATAATTGGCAAAAACTAACTTCTTTTCATATTTTATGTCATTAACCTTTAAGTTAAAGCACTTTAACTCCTATATGTCTGAAATAATCCATTTTAACGTTTCTTTTGCTCTGACTTTTAATACAAAGTTCAAAAGACATCTCTTCACGTTTTGCTTACAATCTTTTATATTTTAAAGTGAAAATTCTAACCTTTTAACAAATATTAATTTTTCTAATTCTGTCCAATGCTCTTCTTCTTCCTGTTTAAAAATAACAACAGATTTATATCGTTTCTTAAATCTTTTCCAACAAAGGAAATAAATTTAAATCATTTTCTAAATTATATTAATGTTAAATAAATCATTAATTTTTAGTTCCGATTAAATTTTGTAAAATGAAACCCCATTTTAAAAAATTGTTTTGTGATAAAAGATTTGACTAATGTTTAAAGGTAGGGCTTATTTCTTCTAAATTATACCCATCTTTTCAACTAAAATAAAGCTTTGAATAGAAAACTTTTATGAAAAGAAATCGCTGAATACTTAAATGGGATTTAAATTGAAAAAATAGTATTAAGTAATAAGTGATGCAAATTATCGCTATTATATGCACTTTATTATGACATTTCATTCTCGCACTACTAGTGATCATAAAAAATATTAAGTTATACCATTAATTAATACATTTATAATTTATTGTAATATAAGGTCTTATGCCGTAACGATTTCTTTTTTGCTCAAGAAAAAGAGTAAAAAGTGAATATACTTCGAGTTTTAGTTAATTCGCAAGCAATTCAAACCAAGTGAAACTAACAAGTTGTAAGAGTCGAAAGCCTTTCAATTGCTTTTGCGTCTATTGACACTCTATTTCTCAAATATCACTCAATATCATTCATTTAATTGTTCATAAATTTTAATGTTACAAATTAAGTTATTTTAGAGTCAATACAATCACACCAGATGTCCGCCGAATTTTATATTCACTTAATATCGAGAATAAACTTATTTTGTAACTTATCGTATAGATCAGTGGTTCTCAACCTAAGGGTCGTGAAGCTAATTTTTGGGGTCGCTCAAGGTTTTGATACTTAGACTGAATTTTTAAAATTTTGAATTTTGCTAAAATATGAAATTTTTCAATTTAATGAAATATTCACTTTCATGAACAAGTAATCCAAGTCTTTGTAATACAATCTTCACATCAATTTTATGAAACAGAAATGGATTCAGTGAAAAAATCAAAGTTATACCGAGTTTTTCTGCTCTAAGAACAATTAAAACTAAACAGAGATCAAGAATATCAGTTGAGAATGATCTGAGACTAGCTCTGACGCGAATAAATCCAAGAATAGATATGCTATGTAATGATAAACAAGCTCAATGTGAGCATTAATTCTATATAAACAATTAAAACTTAAAGAATATTTTCGGGGTCACCAAAATTTTTTAACTTTAATTGGGGGGGGGGGGGGTCACTCAGAGAGAAAGGTTGAGAACCACTGGTATAGATCATATGAACTTAATTTTGTAAATTATAGAAATTTCTTCTAAAAATTAATTTTTTGAAATTATGGCTAGTTTTCTATCAAGAAATATCACATTTAATGAACTTTTCTTAAATTATAATTAATTTATATCGTATTTATAATTACCCCAAACTTATAATCTATTCAAGAGCTAAAGTATATTATTATATCTCAAGCTTTTATTATTTTAAATATTACGAAATAATAGCATAGTTTCTAATTATTAAAACCTTATCATAATTTGTATACACTTTAATAATATTAAAAGCCGGCGAAGTGATTAACGTCTATTTTGCATTTCAAATGAATAACATTAACATTGAAAATAAATAATAGTTAACTTCATTTTTAATTGAATTGATTGCTGTGAAAAAATTCTCAGTTCTTATTTTTTGAATAAATTTTCCAGTTCTGACTCAATTAATGAATTCAGCATTAAATAAAACGCTTAATAATTTTTAATAATTCAATAAGAAATACTGATTTGAATTATTTTGCACTCAAATAACCTTTTAAGTGAAATACGAAGTTATCTGTTTGTGGTTTAAAGTTTTCATAGTCATGAAGTGTATGAATACTAAAACTTAACTTATTGCTAATGAATCTCGCGCTACACATTCTCGTACGTGCTCTTATAGATCATTACTCTCAAAATTAATTTTGCGAAAAATATTGTTATTTAAGACAATTACTTGTATTATATAGTTTTTTAATTACTTTTTTTTATGATAATAACTTATAATTCGAAAGCTTTCTATTTTAATAGTCAATAAAAAAAATAATGTCTTTGGAAAAGTTAAAAAACTTTATTTTTATTATAAAGCTTCTAATGATTTTAGTTTAAGTACAAAAACTAATGTAATTTTTATAGCTTATAGAGAATTAATTAACTATCATTTAGGAAGTAACCATTTTGAAACAGATATATCTCTAGATTTGAAATGAGGTTAAGCGATGTGTTTTGATAAGCAAAAATTGGTAAATATATACTTTTATATCGAACATATATCTCATTTATAAATCATTTTTTACATTTTACTCCATATGTTTGATATGATATTATTCAATCAGAAATTTGCATAAAAAATGGGTTTGAGGGTAACATTTGAATTATTATATCAATTAAATCAATATTAAATAATCTGTTAGAATAAGCAAAAAATATTTCTTTATAGCAATTTTTGAATTAATGATTTTTATTGAGGTTGATATCAGTATTGATTTACTGTACGTTAACTTCATATAAATCAAAGAAAATAATTGAAATGAGGAAAAACACTAATAAAACATTAGAAAGCGTTGTTATACATTTAAATTCTCATGAGGCTCATGCGGAAAAATCAGATAAAATTGCAGAAGTTATCATTTAAATTATGTTATTAAAGGTTAAGTTCATTAAAAAATATTTTCTTAATGATTTTTATTAATGTTTTGTTGGCCAATAGAAAGAAATGGTTGAGTTCTTTAAATTAAATCAATTTTGATTAAAGACTGATTCTCACGGCAGAAATTCTCTGAATGTTTAACACCTTTTTTATAATCTGTTAAAATCATTTTTCCATTAAAAGTCAGTTACTTTTAATAAACTTAATTTATTTAATTTTTGTGATCAATTTTGTTCAAAAAATTAATTTTTTGAATTACTGCAAAACACTAGTCTTAGCGATCGCTACCTTGAGCTCAAGATTAATGATCTTATGTGTTAACTAAGACAACAACTGCTTCCTAATTATTTTGAGGCATTCTTTTAATGCTTTTTATAACTTCATCAAATTGTGTCAATTATTTTCTCGTAAATATAATGTATTAAACTTTAAATGTTCACATTTATAAGTTATTTAAATCAATAACTTTTAGTTTTCAACTCTTCCCTTTCAATAAATAATGAATAAATTTGAACCAAAAACTAGTTTTATGTATAGAAAAAGTACAGTTATAATGACGAATAAAACTTATAAATTGTTAGATAATACATAAATCATGAATTCATTATTTGAAAGCGATTTTATCCATTAATAATAAGTGAACTTTTAAACTTGAATCTATTTTTCACTCGTAATTAGCAATACAGGTATATCTGATGTCTTCTCTTCTGTCTACGAGTCTTTTAAGACTATCTCAATAGCTTTGTCTTTATCACTACTTTAAATGAATAACAATGAGTTGAGAACAAAAAATTAAATACTGAAACCAATTAACAAATGAACTGATATGATTGCCGTAAAATTATATAACTGGCGATTATTCTCAAAAGTGATGATTTTCTAGTTCTCAAAAGTTCAGCCAATAATTAACAGACAGCTTATCCAACAATTATATGAAAAGAAAAAGAAAAACAATTAAAGCATTTAAACGCCTTATTGTTCTTTTAAATATGAATATGAATTATAAATTCATACTCTAATAAACAAAAAAGTTCTTTATTTGATAAATTAATTTATACTTTTTAGGATAGGGTGTAGAAAAGGAATTGCTGTATCTTCTAAGCTGTTAAAGTAATAATAATTATTATATTTTTTTATGAAAATTAAAGAAAAACTTGTAATTTGGTGAATAATTTAGCTAAACATTTCATTTAACTATTTGGGTTATAATCCTTTGACACAACAGTGCCAATGATTAATAACAAAGCATGCTTTGAGTTAATTGGGTTACGGGCCAAATGGTTATAGTATTTAACTTAACAAGTCTATGACAAGTACTATAAGGCTCAGTATTAAAAGTTTAAATATTTACTCTTTGCTTACAATTGAATGAACAAATACTATTAGTCTACAAAAAATGAAATTTAATAACTTTATTCATTGAATAACACATAAAAAAGATGCAAGAATTGAACTGTATTTGTATTTGCAAACAATGGTTTGAAGGGATGATCACAGTTATGGTTTACCCCTTTCAATAACAGGAAAATTAATATTCTCTTAACTTTAAGATGGGCTGAAAAAAGGGTTTAAAAAACAAACTCTAGAAAAATATCTCATCATTTTGGGAAAGCATTCTCAGTGTAATCAACTAAAGTCGTACTATTGAAGAGTAGTTCTTACAGTTCCTCCTCATTGCTTCGCTGCCGCTTTACTATCATTTTAAACACATTGAACTTTTATCAACACTAAAAAAATTTTGTGTGAAAATATTGTTCTTTGAGTTGAAGACATATCAGAAGAACTGGAGGTGATGTGCACGACTCAACTGTGAAAATCTAAGCTTTTACTTATTTTCAACAATATATGATTAATTTTGTTCATATACACGAATCTATAAATTCATTCCGCATTACTTTTTTATTTTCATGACTTATCCCTTGTGTAAAATTCCTGATAATCTTTAAATTTTATGCCTTTCGATCAGAAAAAGTTCAATTTTAACTTTTTTTATTGAGAAATAATTTGTCAATTTTTTTCTTAAAAATTTTATTATATTTTGTTTCGTAAAGATTAACAGCAAAAGCATGGCATTAATTATTTATTGAGTCTGAATGTGATTTAGATTATTGAAATTCATGCACATAAAAAGGATTTACAAGTTTTATTAGTTTTGTTAACAAATTGAATTTCGCTCTCAAGCAGTTCAAAAGTTTATTAATACAAAAAATTCTAACTAAAGAGGAATTAATAGTCAAATTATACAATAATACCCATAATAACTGTATAATAGAAGTGGTATTCGCAATAATTATTAAGTGATTGAATGTGTCATACGTTTAGCAGGTATTAAAGAGTAAGAGTATTTTCCCGAGGATTCTATACTATTATATATCATGAGTCATATCCTTTTATGTGATGTTAAAATTACATACACATAATTTTTTATTCAAAGAATTTATTTTAAAGAAAAATTTCACACATATGTATTAAATTCCTCCTTCATTTATATTTAGCAACATTTAAATCATTTTGCACTTAAAATACTTAAATACAAGAAATATTCCCAACTTTTGAAACTTTTAAAAGTTTTATTTATGTGTAAATATTTTGCTTAAAAATGTTTAACAAACTTAGTAATAAAGAATTTGTTATTAAAATAATAACTCACATGCGCTCGTTTGGCATTGTGTTCACCTGTTGCTTACCTTAAAAAAAAGTTGTATAATATTATAATATTTATCTATGCCTTTGAGGCACTTTTATGTTTTATGATTTTTGGTTCTCATACGTCATTCAAAAGAGAAAAGCGATTGCAGTTATACCGAAACAACAAATTTCAATTCACGATTTGCACTGAGTTTCCAATCCAGTTATGGACAAGTTGTGGTAGCAGTGAGTGAGTGAGTGTGTGCTCTTTCTAGTGGGGTATAACAGTGAATGTGGAACGATAGCAAATCTCTGTGTGTGCAGTATAGAAGTGTATACTTTAAAGAAGATGTGATTCAACTTTTTTCATAACAATTATCAGTAAATACTATCATAAATGTGATGCAGTAAAGAAAGCTGTGATAAATATATTCTCACTTTTATAACTTGCTTTGCTATTAAATTAAATGGTAAGGAAATTAAAGTTTGCTATTTCTGTATTATTTATTTTATTTGTGTCTAACAGTTGTGCCATTTTTTGAGCATTAGTCCAGTTAACGGTTTTTCTTAATTATGAGTTTCGTTAGTGAATTGCTTTGGGAGCTTACGATTGTATGCTTATAATTGTGAATATGGGTCACACTTAACACAACTGAAAGTTATTTTTCTCTAAACAAATGAATAGCTTTACCAGTAATTATATCTAGAAGTCATTTACATATAGCATCCGTTCGGTCTTTAGTTCTCTTTTCTCAATTAATAGCTCAATGCTATCATTCATGGCCACTGGTTTGCACTTCACTGGCTATAAAGAATAAAATGAATACCGTTATTATAGAGCAGATGTATAACTAATTGTATTTCACTGATTCATAAAAACCTGATAAAAACGTGAAATCTATAGTTAAGCATTACGAGTGAAAATTTCTCTTTTTTCAATAGTTAAATATCATAATATTTTCTTATATTAAAGTTTTTTTCGGTATTTCCTCTGAGAAATTGGGACACTAAAGAAAAAACAGCATCAAAGTTATTATTTATAGTCCATATAATCTTTGCCCAACTTTAATCTCACCTTTGATGGGAATTCTCGTATGCTATGGACTATTGTCATATGAGACACATTACTACTAACTTATAAGTGATAGACACAGAAAAAATGCGAAAATAATCACATATTATAAAAATGGATTACAGAGATGGATAGTTTAAACTTAGAATAAAGTTCTCTAACTTGTAAGCAAAAAAAAAATGTTCAATCTTTTCTTCCCACTTGAATTATACAAATTAAAGGGGATGTTAACCTTGGCACACATCCCTTCTATAAACTCCTACAATACTATTATTATTATAATCAATATTCTGTGCCTAAAAATTTCTGCTTAATATATATATATATAATACTTAATGCGTTGAGTCATTAAACATTATATATTAAAATATGGCTAAGAAGCCAACCAACTCAGTGCTCATTAACGGGCGTTAATCGCATAATAAGTAAGCTTTAGTTACGGCATATTTTAGATCATTTATATATTGGGATCCTTTTCGGCGTTTGGGGTGGTTTACAACACAATTTAGTTTATAATTTACGAGATAACGCCCCAAACCATCGACCTTCACAATAAGTGATCCATCTTTACATTTATGTGTATGGGATCTCAATATTCTTGGTGAACGTCTTCACTTCGTAGGTGTCTTTTAGGCTTATACTTGTATTACATAACTCGAAAAAAGAATTTTTATTTAATACTTTATTTATATAATATTTTATTGCTTTCAATTGTGAGTTTTTGATGCATTCCGACCTAATTTCAGATCTCTTCAAATTGCTTATAAAGCAACAAAAGCCTTGCGAAACATGTGCACTATTTCTTCCCCTTATTAGAAAGTCAAGAACTGTTTTATATAACAAAAGTCAGAGAAAATTGTTAGTTTTGGCTTCTTTTTAGTTTTTTGAAACTTTGTTTGTGCCCAAAGTAAAAGTGCAGTATTGTATTCACTGGTTTGGAATGTAAAGTACTCTTTTGAAACTTCATAATATTCAATTGGCTGTCGGAAAAACGGAAACAGTCCAAACTGTATCGTGAAATCGGTGATGTGTGAAAATGCTATTCAAAAATACCTCAGCTTTACAATAATATAGAGCTCTATAGAGCTTCACAATAATAATTTAACCAAAATTCCTCAGTTTTTCATTTTTTATTCTCTCAACATTTCCCGCTTTCAAAAACTTTTTGCTGTAAATTATTTTGATTTTCAAAAAATACTCTTCTTATAGAGTATAAGCTCTAAACTGTCAAATAACTGTTGATTTTATTTTTTATCTGATTAGATAATAATTCATATTTAAGATGACAGACAATTTCGAACCTATTCACCGAAACGCCGAGAATTAATGTCGGTTTTGACCTTCATTTCTAAAATCAATTTTTTTGATAATTATTGTCATAAATATCAATAAATAAAGGCAGGCATTAATGTCTTCCAAACTTTTAGCACAAATCCTTGTCATGTCTGCCCCCACAAGACCTCATATCCATTAACAACGAAACAATTTAAGCCAAAATAATATGTGGGGTATAAGAGATATTGTTATTGCATAAAATCTTGATATGTCTAACAGTGTCTTCTTAGCTAAATAGAGATGATATATAAAATACTTTACATTTTGATTAGATTTCTATCTTTATCCATAGTTTGAGCTAAAATTTAACAGTAAATAAACGCCTAAATGTTGCGTAAACCGAATTATTGAATTTTAAAATTAAGTTAAAGGGGTTTTAAGATCATTACCAATTTGTAAGTCATGGAGATTTACTCGATATGTAAATATAGTAAACAAGGCATCTATTATCATGCCTTATAATTTGCTGCTTTTTGTCCTTCTGGTAGAAAATTATACCCAACTATTTTCCGGTCACTTTTGAAATGCAAATTATTTGAACGTCTCAATTATTTTTGGAATTTCCGGTGCTGTAAAAAATTTCAATTTAAACTGAAACTATTGTAACTGTAAGTGTCAATAAAAAGAATATAATTTGATTTTGAAGAAACTAAAAGTAGTTATTAGAGTAGGAATTATCTAATTATATGAATAGTTTAAATTCCAAATTATAAGTCATTTATCAAACTAGAAAATCAGAAGCAAACGGTGTCTTTGTTACTTGTTCTCAAGTTCTCCAAAGCCTTACTTTCTCTTTCTGGTTAACATTTATTACTAAATTTCAAATAAGCGGCACTTTTTCTAAAAAACTGTTTCATAGATCTGATTGAAAGAGATATTTTGTTATGTTTATACCACTAAAGCAGCGGGAATTTTGTTATGAAACTTGTTTAATATTAAAGCAATGGTAAAACTTATAGCATTGCAACTGTTTTCGCTGCTCCTTCAACGAGACACCCACTCAATAGAACAATTTATATCATATTTTTATTTCATTTTTATCCAACATTTCTCGATGAAAGTGGCATTGATTGCCAAATACGGGTAGATTGTCGACCTCAATATCTAGTAAGCGAAATAATATGCAAAAACATTACCACCCGTTCTGCCAAATCGAGCTTTAAGGACGATTCCTTTTTATATATCGCCTAAGCTTTAAAATTAGTCTTTTTAGCTCATCATATGGTGTTTAGCTTTTGTTAAAGAGACAATCAGTGATAAGACTGCTCTTAAACACTTATTATTTCTCTATTACAGATATTTTCATTCAAGAGCTTCTATTGAAAGGAAGAGTCTTTGCTCTACAGTCTTATTATTTACACTCAAATATTGTTATAAATGAAGTTTTTTAAATGAAGTCACACAATAAACGTATGTTTAAAAATAAATTAGAATTTTTTTAAATGTTTCAATTTGTTTGATATACAATATGCTTAAGATTTTGTGATCACTCAATCATCGCTTTTTATTTATTTTTTAAGGAAAAGGATAATGAATCGAAAGCTCAAATTGTTACTTCACTGCCTTCTTCTACTGCAGTTCGTAAGTAAAATGAAAATTATTTTTACAATCCTGATACGGCTCAAACTCTTAAGCAGCCACTCCTTTGCTATGTTATAACTTAATTCAATAGCTTTGCTATAAATCTTATACCATTTAAATATTGATAGAGTCAACGGACCTCATCTCAAAGTTCAGCAAAAGGAGATTCAAATGTGTCTTCTTCTGGTCTGAGCGAAGAAGAAGAAGCAGAGATAGAAAGAAAAAGAACTCAAAATGTGGTCAAACTCGCCGCCACAGATCAGCTTAACTCTGAAATAATTACTAACAGAACTAGAGGTCAGAAAATACTTAATATCAAACATTAATAACTTTAGAAGTGTTTGACACATATTCAATATCTTAAAAGTTTTATTATTATTGTTGAATCAGTTACTTATGTTTCTTCTCTTTGAGCTATTGTATGAAATGCTAATTACTCTTATTTATAGTCTTGTAAAAGACTTTTTAACTTACAATTTTTCTTTTAAGAAACACGTAAGCAATTAATAATGAAATATTTTGTTACGTGGTTTGAGGCACTATCATATTGAATAGCATATCATATTATAACTGCTTTTTGAAATTGGATCAAACAATATCTCAGCCTTAGTTAAGTGTATGAAAAATATAAGTGAGAAGAATAGGGCTTTCCTTTCAAAGTGAAACAAGTTTTTCATGAAACTCCTGATGAATAATTATTATCAATGTAAACATTACGCTATTATACTATGAGAAACATGACGTTAAGCCTAAATAGTAAGGGAGATAGAGAGCTAAAAGAGAGTTTTGGAATAATGAGTAAAAATAATAAGACTTAAAAGTAATTGCAACTTATTTTGCTCTCCAGATTGATTGGCCTTCAATTATATTACTTATCAGTTGTCATATCTTTAACTTTTGCTATCATTTAATAAGCAATTGCCTTAACTGTACTTAACTCTAACTTTCTCTATTTAAAGACTCTTTGTTTGGGATTTATTTTAAATGTGTCCAACTTATAAAAAACTATTCTAAGGCATAGAAATCCGGATCCTTATAGCGTTACCCAAATCGATATATTTTATGACAAATTGGAATTTATATTCATGTTCTCTAAATGTTTAATCTCAACAAATGATTATTTAAATCCTAAAACATTTTAGTTTAATAGTTAAACATTATAGAGATAAAAATCCTAAAACATTAAACTAATTGAGTTACTATTTATGATTTATCCCTGAAAGTAATACCATTTTAATGATGAAAGCAATTAAGCAATTTTATGATACATTCTCAAGTATTCCACCTTTAAAAGTGTACAAAGGGTTAAAAACAAGATTTATTTGCAGCTTATCTCTCATGTGAATCAGGAGAAATGATAGTAAAGATCAACTTTAGTGAACCATTTAAAGGAGTTGGCTATTCCGACTACGACCGCACCAGTCCGTGCAAATTTTACGGCGATGGCGGGCGTTATTACGAGATGCGATTACCTTTGAAAGGGTGCGGCACTAAGCAGGTAAAACTATTTTGTTTAGCTTCAAAATTTAAATATACTTAATTTGCTTAATGATCTTTTAATGATTAAATGCTTATTAATTATACTAAAGTTTATTTTGCTTTAACTTTTATTCAATATAAAGGAAGCGCCGCGACTATTCATCAACAACATTATACTCAGATTTCATCGTTCACTTGAGCTCGAAGAAGATGAAATCAAGACAATCATATGTCGATATCCACCACCGCTGGCTCCCCCGCCCCCAAGTATTTCTGCTCCAATGTATGTAATTAAACATCTTCTTAGACTTGTGAACATTCAAATACTTTTACGAAAAGATTTTTTATTTTTTCCACTATTTTCTACTAAATAATTATTTTATGATTATTTCGTTTGACTTATGTTTCATTTCATATTATGTTCTTGTTTTTCAAAGAGAGAGGAATTTAAAATTGAATTTTTATGAAAAATTATTTATTTCCACAAATAATATTTGCTTTACTGATCACATTTCGGTATTAACTTATTTAAATGCTTGCATTGAGAAATCCAATCACAAACTTTCATATTGGTATTCCTTTCTCTTTATTGGCAAATATATAGTCTCATAAACTTTCTCATGTTATATATTGATGTGTTCCTAAACAGAAAGTACTTTAAGTATAGCAATAAAAATTCAAAACTCATTTCTAATGGGCTCTAACGCAAAATCATAAGCTTGTTCTCAATAAATAGTACCGATTATTTGTGTTCTTATCTTACAGTTTATCTATTATAAGTTTTTTCTGCTGAAAAGCAATTTTTCATAATTACAATTGCCTGAACCTCATTCTTATTTATGGGAATTTCTTTTCATTCAACATACATTCTAATTGAAAAACATTTTGTATTACATTCATCACAAAGCTATGTATTAAAAAATCTGTAAATATTCAAATCTCAAACAAAGCTAATCGTGTCTTTAGGATTCATTGCCATTCAAATATTGGAGAATGTTTTTCAAAATATATGTCAATATGAACTTCAGCGTTGATATTGTTGAATAAATTCAAATAATAGATTAATTGTGTTTTTAATGTCAATTCAAAACTTGTCCGAAATATCTCTGCTGAGACTTTTCCTCATTTAGCAGATGGTATATCTGTAGACCTTTATTGACACTGATATTTATTACTTATAATATTAAGGGAACGAACTTTTGAATTTAAACTAATTCTAGACAGAAAATATTGGAAAATATGAATTATTCATTTGATCTTTAAGACCATATAACTTTATGATTCAAATGAATATTTTAAAGAATAAACTTTTGTTTTGGACTTATTTATTTGTCTTAATTTATTGAAAACAGTTTAGAGCCAACTCCTCCGCCGGCAGTTATAATACCTGCAAAGCTATCAGAAGTTGAATTATTGCTAATCATAAGTGCTTTATTGTTCCTCACATTGCTATTGCTCGGCATCGGAATCGCTTATTATTGTCTTAAGAGAAGAAATATAAAAGTGATTCGAAAGCGTAAAGTTCTTTCATCAGGACCTCCGAGTGAGATCACAAAAATAAGTCATTCAACGTTCGAACCGATACGCATTCCAAGAGCAATAGCTGTCTCCTCATCAGGCTCTGAACCTCTTGTCTCATCTGATTATCCATCAGAGTCTCCATCATCTGACGAGAGAAGAAGTGTTGTCAGCGAAACATCAACCATAAGACATGATCATTACAAGTATGAAAATTCAGCGTTCGTTCCGGAGCCGTATCCTCCGGATATAGAAAGAGAAGAAAGTGTTACTTCACTTCCAGTTCCAGTTATCGCAAAACCAAATATAACAAAACTTGATTTGCTCACAACTATTAGGGAAACACAACATCTCACAGATACTGATATATACAATACTAAACATAACAGAATTACAACTAAATTGTATAAGAAGTTGCCGCCCGTTCTAAGACGAAAACCGGCCTCTATTCCAGACAACGATGATTGGTCTCATACTGAACTAGAAGAAGGCCCTCAAACAATACCTTATGTAAAGCCACCGAATTTAACTGTTTCCAACATTGATGACTACTTTATCAATACTCAGAACTTGACTGATGTCGACGAAGACATAACAAGACATAGACGTACCACATATCCTAAACCTAAACTAACTACACTAACTACTGATGATTATTATATCAGTCCTCAAACAACAACTGAAATTACTGAAGACACCACTACCAGAAGGGTTACAACTTATCCAAAACCACAGATAACTACACGAACTACTGATGACTACTATATTAGTCCACAACAAACGACGGACATTACTGAAGATACGACTACCAGAAGGGTTACAACTTATCCAAAAGGACCGATAACCACAAGAACTACTGATGATTACTATATTAGTCCTCAAGAAACTACAGATATTACTGAAGACACAACTACAAGAAGGAGAACAACTTATCCAAAGCCACCGATAACTACACGAACTACAGATGATTACTATATTAGTCCTCAAGAAACTACAGACATTACTGAAGACACGACTACCAGAAGGGTTACAACTTATCCAAAAGGACCGATAACTACAAGAACTACTGATGATTACTATATTAGTCCTCAAGAAACGACAGACATTACAGAAGACACGACTACGAGAAGAAAAACAACTTATCCAAAGCCAAAAGTGACGACACAAAGCGTTGATGACTATGATGTTACTAAACGAGAAACTACTGATATAACAGATGACACCACCACCAGAAAAGTGACTTCTTTTCCACCACCGAAAGTGACAAAACAAACAGCTGATGATTATATGGTTGACATTAGAGAGACAACTGAAATAACTGATGACACGGCGACTCGAAAGATGACAGTAATACCAAAACCTAAGATTACAGTTCATAATATTGACGATACATTCATAACAAATATTTCGGAGACGGAGACAACAAAACATGTAATTAAAAGTGGGAAATCAGCGCCACCGCCGCCACCGCCGCCACCATTGCCGGATACGACAAGATTTCGATCGGTTACTCAACCCAAAAGACCCCGACCCAAAAGTGGTCCAGATTGGGACGTAACCATTCGTCACTATCCAATCGGACCCACACAAGAGTTGCCCGAAACTAAAACAACAACAAGAGAAACGTGGGATAAGTATACAAGTGATCAGTTCAGAGAGAGCACAAGCTTTGGTCAGACATCGGTACAATATCCTCCTCGACGACCACCAAAGTTTGATGTGATAATTAGGGTAATCGATGCGCCGCCGCCTGTAGAAGGAGTTGAAAGACTTACTCCTGAAGTGAAACATAAGTTTAGAACTGTTATAACAACAGACGATGTATTCAGGACTTTGATTATAGAATCGACAACTATTGAAGAATACACTTATATTAGTCGTCATATAAGATATGTCAAACTTTTCGAACCGCCGACCTGGCAGGTCATCATTAGGGTCTTGTCATTACCTGAAGTGATGAACGCATCCACAGAAACACCGCCTTCTGATGCCAGACTTCCGCCAAGATTCAGAAAAGGAGATCCAAGAAGAAAAAGTTCTTTGCCTTCCATTAGTGGCGAACCTTTAGAACCTCACAGACCAGAAAGTGTCAGGTAAGGCATTACTCAAGTTTTGTACTTAATTAAGTACAAGCTTTCACTGTTTGACATTCACTTTTAAATTTTAAATTATTATGAGATCTGATTATTTCTCTATTTAAAGATCGAGAAGAACTTCGAGGTCGGGTTCAATATTTGATAACGACGTTAGATCTTTAACTGAAGAGGACGTAACGTTTGCCCGACCTGATAGAGACCCGTATCCGTTATGGTCTCAGGACACCGGATATATGTTACGAACTTCCAGATATCTCGAAGATGTGCCAATTATTCCCTCGACGAGGCCTTATATTCCTCGAACTACACACATTTCGGAATATGTTGTACCTCCTCATCGACCATATTCACCAGATATCGATGCTCTGAGTCTTGCAGTTCCAACTGGTTATACTCCAAGGTATGCGTCGACGTCAAGCTATGTTCACGGCAGGTCTTCCTATGAAAGGTCTACGAATCTTAGACCAACTCTCGATAGAACCTCTAGTGTTGGAGAGAAAGAGGAAACCAAATCTATGACTGAAACCGATGTTTACGATTGGATGAAACGCTAAAATAGTTTTTAATATATTTTATTTATATTAAGGTTATATAAAACTAATATAACTTAATTAGATTTTATTTTAATTTAATAACATTTGTTTTTAATGTTGTGGTTCAAGGATTGTCTGGAATAGCCTTTTGCTAGACTTCAATTTGATGAGTGATTACCTTTAAGAATGTTAATTATTTATACAGTACGAAAAACAATTATTAATCAACTCAACTCTTAACTGTTCTCTATCAATAACCTCAGAACAAATATTGCCCTCAAAACAATTAACATCAATAATATGTAAAAAAAGTTCTTGTCTTCCTTTTTTGACTAAACATCAAACGAATAATTGGAAAACTGTCCATAAATGCAATAATGAGTATATTTAATATCTAATATCAAATATACTCAATGAAAAATATTCTAAATAAATGTTATTGTCTAACAATAAAACAGTTATCTGAAGAAAGGCCACATTCTTTTGTATATTTATCTTATAAATATCGCCCCTTAGAAAAAATGCAATAAATTTGTCATTTAATCCTTTTCTTTGAAATGTGGTTCACTTTTTGCAGATATTTTTGTATTTATTAATTAGATATTTTTTATATTTTTTTATGGAGAAGTTTATTATTATTAATACTGTAAATACTAAAATATTTGTTATTATTTATGCTAAAAAACTCTGTTCTCTTTGTGTAAGTTTAGAGACTAATTGTCAGTGAAAATAATTAATATAAAGAGCATTTGCTTGAAACGGCAGCTATTTTACTGGTAGTGATGCTTTAAGTTATGTCACATAAGTTTTCAATATAAATATATATTTTAATGTAAATTAATCTGATATAAAATAAAATTAAACAATTGTTATTTTTAAATTAAAAGAACATTTTATTTCTGATAAAGTGAATAAAAAGTTCTTAAAGTTCTTAATAGACTATAATTAACGTCATCAGTCACTTATAATTTGCTATCAATTACAGTGAGTTATCAATCAAACTCTTATCTATCATTAAATTGATCTGATTGTTACCCCTTTAACAACCAGAAAAGTATTTCTTCCGCATATCAGTAAACTTGTTAGACTTACAGATACTGTTTGATTATAGACTAAATTCATGGCTTTTCGTTATGCATTAGAAGTTTTTTTATTAGATGAAAGCTATTGAACTCAAGCTAATCATTAATCTTTGATGATTACACCGCTACACAAGTAATAGCTATTGTTTAGTTAAAATATTTGTTGTGTAATTTTTGATACCTTCACATAATAATAATCATAATCTAAAAAATCCAGTTTCTATGCATTCACTTCAAACTCAATTTATTGGTTTTAAGACTTGCGTTTTAGTTATAGACAGTGTGATCGCTCTCGAGCGTTGGCGTTCAGTGGGAGCGCGAGCCTTCTTATTTTGATGAGCACGAGTGTCCAGCGTAAAGATCGCTTATTATTGAAATCTAACAGTGTATAACGAAATGTCAAAAACGCAATCATTTTTTTAATTTACTTTTGAACTTTAATTCTATAGATAATATATTAAGTTTGGCTATTAATGAAGTTCAAACTTTCAGATTAAATGCAAGAATTATAGTGAGTATCCTTTAGGGGACATTCAAAAATGACATCCACGTATAGGGGTAAGTGGGTTGGCTGAAAACGTCAATAAAAATTATAGGGGGTATGGTCGAGAGGATTCGGACATTCACTTGAATGTGCTGGATATTTAAAAATTTTGAAAAAAACTATTATCAAAAGTACGGTTATATTCTATTTAAGGTTTTAGAAATGAGAGAACAGTCTTCTATCAAAAACAGCAACAAATACTTTATATATTTTAAAAACATTAACTTTAAAAACAAGAATCCTTTAACTCTTATGCCTTAATAAGAATAGGTCTTTAATTAGAGAAATCTAATAAAATTTTTATAAATCTGCTTTATTCTTATTTTTATTATATTAAAATCATTTGTAATTAATTTGTAGCTAAAGTTTAACATTATTGTATTTTATAATATAATGTCAGCAATGCATTAATAGAAGTCATTTAAATGCATAATTAGTCTATAATTGTAAAGATTTAAAACTTGTTGATTAACATTTTGTTTTATTATAGCCTTAATTGGATGAAAGCAATGAATAAAATTGTGTTTAATGAGGGGGGTTAGAAAAATGTGACGTCTTCGTGTAGGGGGATATAGACAATTTGCATGATTGTGGACATAAGGTAGGGAATAGAGTTTCAAGATTTCTTGGATGTCATATTTGAATGTCCCCTTATAGAACCGAACTCTGTCTGATTTAAATTTTACCAGTGCCGTAACCAGGATTTTCAGTTTGGGGCTAAACATAAGAAAGACCTAATATATTGCAAATTTTTTAAATTGCTACAGACCTACACTTAAATGTTCCAATCTTTGGTGGGGCTATTGCCCCCTGCCCACCCCTAGTTACACTGTGAATTTTACGCATAATTTTGCAAAATGCGTGTTTAGTTTTTATTTACGCTTCATTCACGTGTAAAATTGAAGCCTCAATTAAAATTCAAATTAAAAGAATAAAAGCATGCTTTTCATTATACTGTATGATTAAACCCATATGAGTTTAAATGATATACCAAGTGATAAATATAAGTCTCACATTTATAAATTAGTAAATGAAAACATTATTGAGTGTATACAGTCATCAAATCAAAATAGTTTTTACAATTAAATTGAATCAAATCAGTCATCATTATTGACAAACTCATTCAAAATTTGAGTGATAGAAGACAGAAAAGAGTCATTTAATATTTCATAAACACTTTTATTTTTGAATAAATAATGAAACAAATTCGTAATTTATTATTAATAATGATATTGATAACAGTTTGCAGAGCAATAGGACGCTCACCATCAACTATAGAACAAAATGCATGCAAAGTTATCTTCAACACTAATGATGAGTTTATTAAGGCTAAGACAGTGGGAAAAGATGAAAGCGCTAAGATTGAAGCATATAATGTAAGTTTCATTTATTAAACTTTTCGCTTTATTCTAATTTTAAATTTATTTTATAGAAAGGTTTGAGTGGCTCCCCGTGCAAGACATACTGCAGGATTGTTACCAAATATAAGGATATAAAAAAAGAATTAAATGAAATTAATTCACCAGATTTTATAGAATGCGGACCCGGACCAAGAGTATGATTAGACTATAAATGAATCAAATAGTACTTCTATACTAAGCTTATTATTTACAACGAATTATTTTTCTATTGTAAGTTTTGTCAAAGTGGGAAATGCAAGTTAGTTCCAGAAAAGTCAACTTCAGATTCTACAACAGACTCTCCACCTATTTTACAATCACAACAAACATCAAATGCAACGGTTGTTTCAACGACAGTAACTTCTACTACTTCTAAAATTGCAGTCACAACTATTTAGGCGATCGGCAAAAACATCGAAATTTAAAACCACAAAAAATAACTTAAAAATCTTGTTTCCTTCTCCTGTAATCCGATTCAATTTTTTGCAATATAAAAATCTATGTTTTATGGTTTCTTTATTTCGAGTATTTTCAGTTTTATTAATTAATTTAATAATGGAATCAAAACTTGGAATCAAAAGGTGTTTCCATTCAAAGCATTTAAAGGGTTGAAAATACACCATTTTTTGCACTGATGCATCATTTTATTAGCACTGGTTTGCAATGTGTTCAGAATATTTAATGTTTAATTATAACAGTAAAATGAATGTCATATACATTATAATGAGTTTACATAATTTACAAAAGTATGTTTACAATAAGACAATTAGAAGATTCATCAAAAGATTCAATGGTTTATTTCACGTTAAACCTAAAATCAGTGCCGTACCCAACTATGGGGCCAAAGAGCCCTGGCCCTCTCCAAGCTTTATAAGTGTAGATCCTATTGCTGGCCCCCAACCAAAAATTTCTTTGTACGGCACTCATGAAAAGATAAACAAAATGCCTCAAAAGTATAATACATTATAAAAGATTTGCCTTTTTTACCATAATCTCCAAATTATGTTATATTATAAACACAGACAATGATTTATGTATTAAAATAATATACTATTATTTTTTACTAAATTATTTGAATTGCATAAAAGATAATTTTGAAACAATAATAAACTTTCTTTAAATATCGTTAAAAATATATTCAATTCATTAAATTTGTTTTACTTTCGCTTTTTTGCTTAACTTTTTGATTGCGAAGAAGTGCTCTCTAATGACGGATCAGACGATGTTTGACACAGATTTGGTCTTAGCCATAGTCAACTCTACTGGAGTGGACTCTATTTATGTGGATTCAACCGAATTGGACTCAATCGGAGCGAACATTAATGAAGAGGAAATGGGCTCAACAGGAGTATCACTTGTTTATCGGTTCACTCGATATAACTTGTCAGAAACAAAATCAGTATTCTGTTATTGGCCGAGACCTGTGACTGAGCGGAGTTCAGTTTAGTTCAACTTTTATTAAACACTTTCAATACTATAAATACTATTCATTTGCAATATATCTCACTCATCAGTTATAGTCTACCTTTCAATAAGTTTACGACAGTTATAGTTCCGATTCCTAACAGTGCACTTTATTTTCTCTTTTCAATAGTGAACGCAACTATTCATTAAATTAATTAATAATAACTGTTTTGCATTTGTGAATAAATAAAGTTTTAAATTGAATTCAATTATTGTTTATTTAATTTAAATAAAGAGTTATAAGTATTTTAATTAATTATATGAGTGGTATCGCTATTAACCTCAACTATAACTAGCGTTGCCAACCGTACCGGAATCGACCTCTTTGTCCCGGCCGAAGGAATGGGTCTTTCCATGTATGTCCCGGAATAGAGTAAATTAAATTTTTAGAGTGTATACGGCAGATGATGGAACCCTCATTATATGTATTATTTTTGTCCCGGAATGTCCCGGAAAAAATTGATAAATATGATGAAAGTTCAGGAATAACACACAGAAGTGTTGGCAACGCTAACTATAACTCTTTTCTAATGATATTATTGTAATTTTGTCGGCATTTAAGACATGAACCTTCTCTAGTCATTACCAGTAATCTGTAAATCACATTTGATTATTAGAATTTTTTTTAATAAGTTTCAGACTTAATCATGGCTTCAATTAACTTGTTTGGAATAACTTTATTAACACTTAAATTTTTATAGTATTACAAGAATTAAAAATTAGATAAATTATAGAAATAATACTTTTAAG
>JAQGCH010000371.1:0-24916 GCA_034699485.1 Nanhermannia elegantula | reverse complement strand
TATTATAAGTCCTAAAAACGTGTTATACACTAAAGTATATATGTTAAAAGTGTAAGAAATAAATGACTTATATAGTACTATTAATTTAAAATACAGAATTAATTGAGAGAGGCTCAATCAAAGAAATAAAACAGCAATTAATGTGATACTAATGAATTGTTTCGGAGAATCCATGTTATACATACAGCATTGACGTACTGTACTCAATTATATTGCAGAATTTTATCATATACTGTACGATACAAACACAATCGTAAATTATATCTATAAAAGCAAATATCTTTTGACTGATAAAAAATGAGAATTATAGCCAATTATTTAATTATATTTATTTCATGATTTATTCTTTATTTGTTTTGTTAGTTCAGTATTTATAGCGTCAAAAGTAATAACTTGTCAATTATGGAAATGAGAGAATGAGATAACAGACACTCCTATTCTTATATAAATTGTATGATTGCTGACTACCAATGAATTAGGAATATTGACGATTCCGTGACTGCATTTCAGGTCTCTTTTATAATCAAATGCATACAAAGAGTCTAATGTATGCCTGAATGAAAGACTTGTTACGGACTAATGTTTAGCAAAATATTATCGGCAATAGTATTGCCTTAAATGAATAGAAACAATGAAATGTCAATCATTCTCCTCTTTCGACCACATTTACAGATTCATGCATTTAATCATTGGTTTGATGTTTGTGTATATAAGGAGTAGCATTTAGAGTAGTGCTAATGTAATTAATCCTTTCATTAGATTTGATTGGGCGGGGCTTTTATTTACGGTTCAATGGATCTAAAGTTAATCAATAGTAAAGAAAGAGTTATTAATTAAAAAGATATCTTTCAATGGCAAAATCACTATTAAATTGTTTGATTGACAGAAATGAAATTATTTTAATGTTACTTTAAATTAACTTTAGGATCAGTCCTCTCTGGGAATTATTCTAACAAATTACTATTCTGTTAACTGATCTATTATTCAATTGCATTACTTTAATATAATTAACAGTAATTTTATATCAATGGGCAAAACGAGATCTGATTAAATAAAATAATGGTCTTATTAGAAGTTAGAGAATAAAAATAATATAATTATGGAATTCTTATTCTGTGAAGAAGTATCTAATGCTTTAGATTTTTCAACCAACAAAAGTTTTTTTATGAGTTAATGAATTTATTTCCTTTTCTTCAAACTTTGCTATTTGTAGGGCTTTATTAACGCTAAAAAGTTGTTAATTCAATAAAAGAAACACAAAAAAGTTTAGTAAAAAGTTTGCAGGGCTTGAAACTGTTTTCTCTCATTTCGTGACATATTAGCGACGCTTTATTAGAACCTAAAAATTTCTTCTTCTAATCAGTGACTATCAATCCTTCGATTGCTAACATTTTAAAATAATTTGGCAAATTATCAAAATCTAACTCTCATTCATATAGATTTAACTATTGGTTTATTATTAAAGAAAATATGTATTTCATGCGGTAGTGACAGAAAGACAATTTATTTACTGTGACTAACAATGCAATAATCAGAAAAATGAAAAAATCTAAAGGCAGTGAACATATAAACTGTAGTACAATACAATTGTAAAGCGTACTTTTGACATGAATAGAAGCAAATGAAATTGACATTACAGTACAATAAGTGACATTTGAGTGCATTAATGCTCTCAGTGTACTAGTATTCGAGAGCACATTAATGAAGCAGCAACTATTTTAGTACTGTTCAGGAAAGCATATTCCTAATGATGTCTTGTGGATTCTTTCAGGACTAGGAAATTAATAATTTATCTTTTCAATAGTCAACCATATAATCTACTTTATGCTCGATCTATGAAATACTTTAAATTGATATAATATAATGGGATAAACTTACAACTCATTCATCTATTTGCATATCTCTGTCTCTCATTCTTTTTCTATTTAAGATCAAATGTTATCAATTCATATGAAGCTTTGGGTTAATGCACAGGGAGATGATATGCTTTATAAGGCTTGAGTGGATTATTAAATTAAATGACAAATTAAATTAATTCAATTTTCAATTTTTATTTTTGGTAATTGTTTAAGCAATGATTCATATTTTCAAATATGATTGAATTAAAAGCAGATATTAAATCAAAATTAACTCATTTATGATTTAAATCCTTAATTTTCATAAATTAGTGTACTGTACAGTAAAGTTAGAATCGATAAATTGTAAGTCAGGATCCAAATAAAAGCTGAATACAGTTATTTGTAATATTTTAACTGTATGCCCACTTTTACTCAAAGCATCAAAAACAGCTCTAAGTAGTATTTGTACATTTTGATGAACAAAATATCTTGATATAAATTTATTTCTTTCAAAACAATGCAATTCGTCACACAAATAAAATGAACGCTCTACCGCAGCGGTTCCCAAACATTTTTGGGTTGAGGAGCACAAATGCAATTATATAGCCATCAAAATAAGTTAATTACCGTAGTGTAAAGGGTATCAAGATGGTGCTTTTTTTTATCTCAGATCTTAAGATTTTTTTAAACATTATGCTATAACTTAAAAGTGGAAGTTTATGTTAATGCTGTTCTATAAATATAATTATATAGAATGCATGCTTTACAGCCTTATATACAGGTATTAATATTAAAAAATAAGTTTCATTCGTTTTATATTCACTTCTAAATTGGAAAAATTCTAATCAAAAAGCTGCGGATATTTTCTTTAAACTTATAAATTTTCTCGCGGAGCACCTGCACCTGTTTCATGGAGCACCAGTGTTCCGTCAAATAGAGTTTCGGAGTTGCTGCTCTACTGTACAGTTAATTAAGCTAATCATAATCTATATTTATCGTATTGTATATTTATTAATCATACCATAGTTTTGTTAATCGCAAAAATTAATTCTTAATTATCTAACGACTTACGACTTACTAAATTCTCAAATTTTTTTCATTACTTCACAATATAATAAAAAGGTATTTTCTTAATTGTTTTTCTTAGGTATTGTTTTACCTGAATTTGCACTAAAATATGTATAATCTGTAAATTTTGATCTTAAACCACCCTTTGCTTTACTAACACTAATGTCGCTCTAAGTTTATATAAATTAAAATAGTTTGTTATCATACTCGTAGCGATATAGAGGAGATAAAGTGAATAGTGGTCTACAATCAAAATTTATGTATATTTTAGTGCACATTCAGATGTATGTACTTTGTATGCACTTAACGTACAATATTTTATCATTTCTCATTAAAAATTATGAGATAAATTGAAGTACAATAAGGAATGCAATTTTCAATTTTTATTGTTTATTACATACATTTCAAAAAAAAAGTTTATATTCCCGCCTAATCTGAGCTCTCCTTTTGAGTAATACATAGAGTAGTAATCGAATTAGAATTTTTTTAATAAGATGTAGTTTTATCGTGTATTCTAACAAAATATTGCATATATTTTGTATTAATTTATTCTGTATTTGCATTTCATATTTAAATATTAAAAGCAAATGACCGGAACACGAGTTGGATTCCGATAATATCCCGGCTATTCTGGGACGGGTGGTAACGCTACTTATTAAAAAAAGACTAAATAAATAAAATTATGAAATTTTAATTTTTAGAAAGGCATTAATTTACAATATCTAATATTTAAGAAATATTTAAAATAATTCGAAAAAGACAACAACAAAAAAAGTTCTGAAATTAATTTGTTAACACATGCAAAAATACATATTGATCCTTTTAATCTCTTTTAAACTGACTTTAAGCACAGGGTTTTTAAAAAACATTTACAGGTCTAGTCTAAAGCAATATTTACTTTATTTGTTAATTATTACTTGAATAATATGCATTAGTGATGTCAAAAAAGGCTAAAAAGCTAAAACTTTGGTTAGCTTTTAGCTTTGATTTTATTATCGAATACAAAGTACTGTACGTATCAATTAATAAAAAAAACAGTTTTTATCGACATTTTTAGTCCTTTGAATTTTTACTAATAAATCTGAATTAATTTTCTGACTTATTTGCAAATATGTTTAAAACGATTCAACGCTTCTCATGTCAGGAAATTTTCTTTTAACTATTTTTACTTTATTTGCAATTTTAAAAAGGGGACACTATTACTGTCTTAGAGATTGTTCTTAAACAAACTTAATTCTTAACATCTTTACGCGAGAACTAATCTTATAATTTATTACACTATTTTTGGGTTCGATTGGGATTATTTTTAAAGAAAATACTGTAGTTCTAAACTCTGTTTTCTTTTTTTTAATACTGAGAATTGTATGAATATTTTTGATGCTTTATGTCTTCCAAAATTAATGAAATAAAGAGAATAAATTTTAATTTAATATTCAATAAATAGAAAAATGAAAGTACTATCTGTAACGTTGAAAATTTTAATAAATTTAATAAAAATTTAATAAATGTTCTAAATTTTTTCAATAATGTAGAACATTAAGAATTAGTGTTCTATTAATACAAATATTTCATTTCATTAAGCATTTCATTTGTTAAGCGGTAATGAATAAAACAAAAATTTTATTGAAATTTTATTTGAATTTTTTAAAACCCATTAAATTTTGATAAATTTATTAAAACTTTAATTTCTAACCACGTTAACTGTGTGTTCTGGTACAGTAGTTTAGAAAATTATTTATATTTATTCATATTATTATTTATACATATATAATAAGAGTTAACATAATAGAAATATATTTGTTTCGAAATATTTAAACGAACTGAAAACATGTTACGACTGAATAAACTATTATTATAAATTGAGAGCGCTTTCGACTACAGCAGAAGTGTTCGTCACAGAATTACAAAAGAAATGATATTAAGTAGAAATTAAAATTTAAAGTTCTTAAAACTAAAAACAATATAAGTTTGACTAATATTTTCGCTTTTCTATAACTGGTGTCCATATATTGTTGATTATTATGTCCTTTGTCTTATTATGTAAGTTAATAGCGTTTCATTATATCCTCTTATAATTAATGCTTCACTTATTTTTCTTTCAAAATAATTATCTCAACTCTTTATAATCTTAGCTTTATTTTAGTCAATTGAGTGCTTTTCAACTGTGAGACGTCCGGACAGTGGAGACTGTTTTGTCTGAAAATCGTGGAATAGAAAGAATAAGAGAGGCTTCAGTTACTTCTTCTTTATAATTATTCCCTGTCTAACAATCGCTCTTTCAGAGCATTATTTTCGAGATTTACATCTCTAAACGTGATGTTAATCAATAATTACATAACAGAAACGCATAATTATTTGCTCCCATTTATTGATGTAGTCTCAATTTTAATTTGATATCTAATTAGAACGATTCATCTTTTTGTTGACTATATTTATAATTGGCTGTCTTGTTATCTGAGGTTTTAACTGAATTTTAATCATTTTCTCAAAATTTCCTTTTTTTTAATTTAAAGCTTTTTTGATGACTCGAGACTGTTGTAACTTCATTATAAAGCATAAAATTATTTTTTCAAAAAAGTAATGGTTTGTTTAATTTAAAAAAGTAATTTTAAAAAATATTATTAAAAATTGTGTGACAAAAAGCAGAGTTGTTGACCAGCTCTTGATTTCTGAGAATTGCAGGTCTCTAACACCGACTATAAAGATAAATACTTTTTACTGCCAGTGCATACTGTACAGTCACTCATTCAAAGTTAAGTAAAATCCAGTGATTGGTATGGATAAAACTCAAGGGCAGGACATTAATAAGTTTTAGTAATTTGGCAATAATTGAAAATTTATAAATGACAGTCATTGAAAATATTATTCAAACTTTATATTATTCAAACTTACAAAAGAACTAACATTAAGTCAAATAATGATTTTATAAATATAACTTATAGACTATAAGTTATAGTCCTAAAAAGGTTGAGCTCTCAAAAACTTAAACAATGCAAATCTGAATTAGTTTTGAAACCCTTATATTTCCGCATCTTTCCAAATAGATGACAACCTAACTTTAAATGATAGTACTTTACAATAAAAGAGATGATAAAAAGCATCAAATAAAACAGTTCAGTTCTAATTCAGTTGAACACTAAGTTCTCTTTAGTATAATTCGAGATTCTCTCGGAAAAAATCAATTATTCTTTATTACAGTTTTTAGGCATTTTTAATTCTAAACTTAAAAATTTTAATATTTGTCTTTAAACCTTAAATATTACGTCAAATAACATTAGTCTACTCTATAAACATGTAAAATACTAATTATAAAGTATTAAAAGTATCAATAACTTTAAAAAATAGAAAATTTATGTCAGAAAGTTTTCGATTGAGACTCAAACTCTCGAAAAATTGAACCTCTAGTTAAAGATAATGTTGAAGCCTTTTACCTAAGAAATGTGTGGTTCAATTTAAAAATTAATTAATTTTATATACTGATAGTAATTTCAATAATCATTAATTTAATTTCCTTTAATAACAAGTTTGATTAACGTTAAAAAGTATGTTATTGAGTGAGCGTTAATCCGGATAAGTGTCACAAGAGAAGTAACCTATTTATGTAAACCACATTCTCATACAGTAGACTCTCGTTATAGTCAAGTCGGATATAGTGAACGGATTTCTCTTGCATTTGGTCGTTCACTATAACGAGAGTCTACTGTATACCAATTGCAGTCAAATCCATAATTCAGATCAAGCGTAATATACTGTCAATCAGTTTTCAACAAATTATTTCTTCACTTTTAAATAAGTGAAGACATTAATTAATGATTTATCACTCTTTATATTTAGTGAAAAAATCTGATTTATTGATTAGCTTTAATGTGTTATAAATTATAACTATAAGAAGATCTTAATTGATAAATATTTATATTTTAAGAGTTAATATACTTGACGTTCACTTTTTAAATGGTTTGACACTAAGTTATGTTAATACTAATAAATGATTTGGCACTCTTTAGTCAAGCAGTGAAGGACATATTAAGTTGTTGTACAACTTTGATTAACTTATTGTTTAAGTCCTTTAAGTCAAAGTCAAAGTGATGAATGCATTTACAACAAGTGGAGGATCTCAAAGGTCTTATTATACAATAATTTGCAGCAAAACTTCAGAAAATAATGTAAACTGCTTTACGAAACTATTTTCTAGAAAACGATTGAATAACGTTTTGCTAACTTATCATTTTCTCGATTTAAGATCAAATCAGCCAAAGGTTTCCCTTCTAGTCTGCGATTTGAATCTTTTTGACTTCAGTTAATATTGAAAAAGTTCCTCAGCATAGAAAGCAATTCAAGGACAGACTGCTGGAAACTATAATTACGTAAAACATTAGTGTTTCGTGTTTAGGGTGTTTAGAAGTTTTGACATTATTATAATGCAAAAAAAGCCATCATTTCATTCAAAGAGTTCGTCCTTCAATGATATTTGAAATATGCTTTAATGAACATTTTCACCATCGAAAGTGATGCAACTCTTCTTTTTATAATGAAATAAATAACATCTTAAATATTGTTCATTTATCAGTTCACTTATGATAACATCGTTGTGTGCATTGTGTGCCCATCAATCTTATACAAGTATTTAATAACTGTTATAAAGGTGTTATCATTGCTCTATATAAGTGTTCACTTCATTTCCATGTTCTGCATATTGGATGTTAATTAAGCTTTGATTAAGTATGGAAATAGTTGAGGGAATCGAAAACCTCTGCGATGCTCCTCTTTGGGTAAGTACTCAATACTATTTTTTATACAATAAATTAATTTAATTATATTTATTTTATTTGGTTATTAAACATAACATACATTATAATTGAATGAATATTCCTAATGATTCTTGACAATAATTGGTTTAAAATAAATTTTATATAACTTCTTCTTAAGAGAACTTCTTTTAGGAGATCTTACATTTGCCTAAAATTAGAATCAGATTTTACGGGTTTTAAGGCTAATGATAAGGGCCTAGTGTTTGCTCGTAAACAAAGTACACGTAATAACACATCTCCTTAATAGAAATGCAGTTTCCGGGTTCGAACTCACGACCCTTCGGACATGAGTCCGTCAAATTTCCACTTAGCTGTGTTGAAATGAAATATAAGTGAGAGCCAACTCAAATTACCCATTTTCAGTCCTATTCATTGTAAAACTGAATATAATTTCATTAATAAATTATAAATTAATAATATATTTTAAGAAAATCCTTTGAATTTTTTGTAATACAGTATAAAGTTCTACTTGGATAATAAGTTTTACTCATTAATAGGATGTTCTTTAAACCTATTATTAAGAGAATATTAAAAAGTGAATCTATTTCTGACCGATTCTGAATATTGAGTGATTATGAAAAATGTGATATTAAAATAACTTTTTCGAGAGAGTGATTGAGTGTTTCTGATTAAAAATGTACTTTTGCGTTACATATACGTTATTTTGCGTTATTTCACGTTATTTCAGTCTCGTTCTTAAGTTTTATCAGAAAAAAATTCAAGAGTTTCAGAAGGATCTTAAGAGTTTGCAAATAAATCTTTACGTCTGTTAAAGATAACACACGCTGTATATTAAATTGTAGGTATTGTGAGTCGAGTACTTTCGTACTTAAGTTAATTTGACGTTAATATTCGCACACTTATGCCTCTACATATACAAGTATATAATGAATGCTCATAAATAATGAATAATAACTTATTAAGATAAGAATGTTATAAGACATTCAGTACAGTACAGTACAGCACAGACATTTAATACAGTACTGTTGATCAAACAAAGTTAGGTCGTCTTCATTTTTGAAATGATACGGAAAGATATAGTTTGAAAAATAATTGAGGTTTGCATTGAATTAGTGCTTAATGAGTAAATAGTTTTACAAAAGTAAAGTAAAAGTATATATTATTTACTTTTTACTAAACTGTAAAGTAAAGTAAAATAAATTTTTATTGAGTTCCAAAAAGTAAGTAAAAGTAAAAATTACTTTTATTTGTACGCATCCCTGAACTTTCCTGGATTTTACCTGACTTTTTTCGATTAATAGTACAACTTTTGGGTACAATCGTACTGTAAGACTGTCTGAATAATATCTTTTCAATTATTAACTCCTTAAACGAGTAAACCCTGTTTTAACTGACCCTGAATAAGTTATTAAAATCGAATTGCAACATTTTAAGATTTTTTATACTACCTGTATGCATTTATCAGAGAAACAAATGTACTTAGAATATTTAATTCTATTTGAAATTGACAGCACTGTGCTAACAGTTTTAGTCACTGTTTTATATATTTTAAGAATAGAAGAATATTCAGTTCTATAATAATAACATTGATTTTTCTATTTAATAATTAACTTTCAGTTTTAAATAAATTTTTAGTACAACAATTAGTTAGGAATCAATGTCAAGACCTCAACACATATATTTGTTAAGAATAAGTAAAATTTGTAAAATTGTTTTAATTAATTTGCTGAACACTAACCAGCTTCATTTTTTATGTATGACATTGCTTATATATGTATAAACAATTTTATTAAAACAATTTGAATATGAGGTCCATTGTAAGAGGTCATCACAATTAAAAGCTCTGCATATTTATCTTGAATTTTGAATTAGGTCTTCTGCACACAGTATTTATTTATAGAAAGTTTGAATTTCCTTAAACTAGTATTTGAAATAATAATATAAACGATAATACTCTGTATAGACAGATAGTAATAAAAATTATTTCATTCTGATATTTGTCTAATAATTTGTTCTTTTGATTATTAATTTGCAAAAGGAGGCTATTATTTTAGTCGTAAATCTATTTTCTCTATACATATAAGTTACATAACAATAATATTTAAATTTGAATAACAGGACAGCCAAATAAGTTGGAACACTACATCTCCACGCCTTACAAGTTGCTTAACTGATACTGTTCTAGTTTGGATTCCGGCAGCATTCTTATGGTTATCTCTTCCATATATGATTTTTGATTTTATCAGATCTAATAAAAATTTAATTGATTGGAATTATTATAATATATCACGTCTGACATTAGCTGTTATTTGCACGTGTGTTACATTTGCCGATTGTATTACTTGTCTTCTCAGAGAGTTTCAATGGGACGACAGTCCAACTGCAGCACATCTTCTCTCAATAGTCATACAATTTATAACAAGACTTTTACTTTGTATTGTGCTTTATTGCAATAGAACTTCTGGAATACATGTCAGCGGAATCGTTTGGTTTTATTTATTATTTGATAGTGTTTTCGGTGCATTATGTGTAACGACTTACACGTTGGATGATATTCGTCAAAATCATGAATACATATTATATATAATAGAGTATTCATTAGTTGTATGTTTACTATTAATTTGTTCATTTCCTGACCATTTGCCGCCAAATGACTACAGCGATGACTTGAAAGGAAAGGTTTGTCCTAAAGAAAAAGCTTCCTTTCCATCTAAACTTACATTTTGGTGGTTGAACTCATTGGCTATTAAAGGCTGGCGCAATCCTCTTACTACTGCAGATTTATGGGACGTTCGCAGAGAAGATCGGTGTAAACATGTATTCAGATATTTCAACAGTTTTTGGCAAAATAGTAAATATAATGACAACGAACCAGTTGTCGGAGAACTGATTAACGGTGATGTCAAATATAAGTCAATCACAAATCTTGATCTGAACCCAGAGAAAAAGAAAGAAACAAAAATTCTAGTAGTAATCGGAAAAGCGTTTTGGATTTACTTTTTGATTCCAAGTATTATAAAGTTAGTCAGTGATTGTGTCCAACTTGCAAACCCTATGATATTGAAGTTACTGATAGGTTTCACAACGAGTGTGGATGAGCCCAAATGGCACGGATATATATTCGCATTGCTGTTCGTTTTTACAAATGTGTTTCAAAGTTTGATCAGTGCATATCATGCTCAGCGTATGTCTGTTTTAGGGATGAGAATTCGGACATGTCTTGTATCAGCAGTTTATAGGAAATCTTTAGTATTAAGCAATTACGCAAAAAAGGACACAACAACTGGAGAAATTGTTAATTTAATGGCTGTAGACTCGCAACGATTTATTGATCTCTTGCCATGGCTTTCCTTTTTATGGACAGCACCTGTTCAAGTGACCATTGCTTTGTGGCTATTATGGAATGAATTGGGACCCTCTGTTATCGGAGGACTGGTTTTAATGATTGCTTTTATACCCATCAATGGATTTGTTGCCGGAAAAGTGAAACAAATACAGACCAACCAAATGAAACTTAAGGATCAAAGACTCAAATCTATGAATGAAATTCTGAATGGAATTAAAGTATTGAAATTATATGCCTGGGAAGAGGCCTTCATTGAAAACATTCTTGGCATTCGTGCTAAAGAGTTGAGATATCTTCGCAAAAGTGGTTATTTAGGATGTATTTTCGTTTCTATATCTACGCTTACGCCTTTCTTAGTGTCTTTGGTGACATTTGCGATTTACATACTTATCGATGAAAATAATATATTAGACGCTCAAAAGGCATTTGTCTCAATAGCACTTTTCAATTTGTTGCGCATACCACTCACAATGGTTCCCAATATGATCAGTAGCTTAGTTTTGGTAATTATATAATATTTTTATTTCATAGTTTCATATTTTTAGTTCATTTGCATTTATTTCTTTTTTTAGACTATGGTGTCAGTCAAACGTCTAAATAAGTTCTTAAGTTTTACAGAACTTAGTGGTTATGTGACGAGGAATATTGAGAAAGAAGCTGTTAAGGTAGAAAACGGAACTTTCACTTGGGATAGAGTTGAAGACGTAGAAAATGGATTAAAGCCAATATTAAGCAAAATTAATTTAAAAGTAGGAAAAGGAAAGTTTGTAGCAGTTGTAGGAAATGTTGGCTCAGGTAAAAGTTCGCTATTATATGCATTACTCGGAGAAATGGAAAAAGTTAGTGGAAATGTTAATGTTAACGGAGACTCAAAGGTCGCTTATGTGGCACAACAAGCCTGGATTCAAAACGCGACCCTAAAAGATAATATTCTTTTTGGTAAATACTTTGACGAGAAAAAATATCGCCGAGTGATTCGTGCGTGTGCTTTAAAACAAGACCTGTCAGTACTGGCCGGTGGCGATGAAACCGAAATCGGTGAAAAGGGAATTAATTTAAGTGGAGGACAAAAACAGAGAGTCAGCTTAGCTCGAGCTTGTTACAGTGATTCTGACCTTTTTCTGTTCGATGACCCCTTATCAGCAGGTAATGCATGATAATTGCTTCTTCAATTAGACCAAATCTCATTATTTCTCTAATATTCAATACCTTAATCCTTTTGACAAATCACTTGTAGACTGTCTAATAACTCACTTTTAATACTGTAAGTTATATTTGTCGTGTTAACTACTTTTATTACTTAACTTCTGCTAAGTTTTTATGTCATATTTTAGTCAAAGATTTATTTTTGTTCTGTATATTTTCGTTTATATGTCTACTTTTATGAGTTATTCGTTTCTTTTTTATATTTTCAACATTCAGTTGTAATATATTTTAGAATTTCTAACTTATTATTCATGCTATGCTTAATTCTCACTCATGTTTCTAAAACATAGCTCTGCATAACAATTAATCTTCAAAATATATTAATAGTAAAATAATAATCGGTTTTTAATAATTAAATCTTATTAATTGGTGTTGAAATATTATGAGATAAATATAATCACTCGAAATATATTTTAATTTATATTCATTACAATAATTGAAAACTTAAACTCAGCATAACTTTTGAAAAAATTGAAAAGAAAGTGATTTAATTAAATTTATAATTTTGATTTAGTTGACAGTCATGTTGGAAAACATATTTTTGATGAAGTTTTGAGCTCGAAATATGGATTATTAAAGGATAAAACAAGGATTTTAGTTACAAATAGTTTATTTGTGTTGCCAAATGTTGATCTGATTGTAGTTCTCAAAAATGGTACAGTCAGTGAAATTGGAACTTATGAAGACTTGATGACACAAAGTGGAGACTTCGCTGATTTAATAAATCAGTACTCATCTAATAATACAAACGAAAATGAAGAAGAGTCGGAACCATCAGTAGTTATGAGACACAGAGCCTCAACAGTTGTAGTTGAAAAACCACAGTCAACGAAAGAAAGCAGTAAATTAGTGGAAATAGAAAAGGCAGAAACAGGAGTAGTCAAACTCGACGTATATAAAAAATTAGCAAAATCAATGTCTTTATTTTGGACAATAGGAATCGTTTTTTGTTATGCGGCATCAGTCGCAACAAACTCTGGCTCAAGCTTTTGGTTGTCCGCCTGGACTAACGATGAAGATCATAGTCGAAAACAAAGTGGTTATAGGTTAGGAATATATGCATTGATAGGTAGCAGTCAAGGTATCTTTGTGGTTTTCGGATGGATATCTATTGTGTGTGGCAGTTTACTCGCTTCGAGTTCATTACACCAAAAACTTTTAGAGAAGATAATGCACGCGCCCATGCATTTCTTCGATATAACACCAATGGGTCGAGTACTCAATCGTTTCAGTAAAGATATTGATATATTAGACACACTCATACAATTGACTATGAGGTAAACATTTTATTGCAATTATAATTATTGATAATAATATGTGTAAGAATTAAAGTCATCAATACTTTTCTCAATTTAAACGTAGAATAAAAAATATACTCTAATAATAAGTTTTAGGGCTAAAAATTTCCTATTATTGCATTGAAAACAACTTTTTAATGATATACTGACTTAATAGGTTTCCCAGAGCCTGTTCTGTTTTAAGGATTAGCAGAAAATTTATAACCATATCAGTATATAAATAGTCGTATTTTATCTTATTAGTCATTAGCATTACTTATGAATTAAGAATAATTTTCTTGCACTAAGTTTCGATAAATTTAACGTGAGTTTAAATTCAATTTCACCGTTTTCGATAACGTGCCTCTAATAATAATAATTGATTGGCCTAAGGAATAGTCAGAATAATTATGCACTGATGTTATCTTTAAATATCTCTTAAACTCATTAAATTGAGTATAAGCAAGTTTTTTATATTTGAACTATAATCAAATGATCTTTTAATATTCAACACATATAAGTCAGATTTATATAAAGTACTGTAAATATTATGCAATATCTTAGGATAAAGAATGTTTTTCATTGCGTATAATTCGATCTGACTCGGGTTCAAAGTTCAAATTTTTAATTAAAGTAATGATTATGAAAATTATTTTTTTAATCGATTCAAATCTAACTTATTTTATTTTTTGTTTCATTTAAAAAGTTTTGTTTTATTGCACTCAAAGATTAATGCTTTTAGAACTGCATTTGAAGAAACAAAACAAAGTTTTAATTAAAAAATAGTTTCATTTATTGTTTTTATGATAATACTTAATGTCTTATAAATGAAACAACAGAATGTATCAAATAATGAAAGGAGAGTAAAAATTATTTGACTTAGTGTCAAATTCTTTACTATTAAAGCAATAATATTTAGAGCAAAACTAACTTTTATTATACTATACTTTCGAAAAAATGATAAATTTTTGATTAATATCTTATTTGCTTTCTATCCCCTAAACAGAGTACTTCTTAATACATCTTTTCAAGTATTGGCCACAATAGTGATAATCTCAATTCAAACGCCATTATTTACTGCAGTTGTTGTACCAGTTATGGTGTTTTATTATATGATTCAGGTATACACACATTTTGATCTTAACTTGTCTTATGTTTAAAGCTAAACCTCAGAGCTTGTGATCGTTTGATTATTTCTTATAACAACAAATTTCAATCACGATTTCATTTCAACAGTTCGTTACGTCTAATATAATCTTAAATCAAAATAATAAAAACAAACATGACTTCAACGTTTGATTGTATTTTTATAAGCGATAATTCTCTATAATCATAAATATTACATAAAATGATAGCTTTATTTAATCTGGATTTCAAGTGCATCTCATTTTAAATGATTTAAAGCTGAGAAAGAGCCGTTTTAAACCTGATTTGTTGTAAAAGTTGCAACCTAAGGTTGTAAAAAATGAATACTGTATAACCTAATACTATCATAACTCAGTCACTTAGACATAGCATTAAATCTATCAAATCTTTCTTTATCTAAAAGTTTAAGAAGAGTTTGAAATATCTAAAGAAATTGATGAAATTTAACTCAATTTATTTAAAATATTATTTACTAATAGCAAAAGAGAGACCAAAACTGCTAACACCGAGTGCAACAGAATAATCGCAATATTATATTGATTAAAATGCAGTAAATCTGTTTGTTGACCAACTTATTTCTTAAGTTATATAACTTACAGGTTCAATAATTGTTAGGCATTCTGATATTTTGTCACAAATTCAAAAATACTGTATTTGGTCCTCAAGAGAAACAACCTTAGTGTTGATTGAGTTAACCATAATAAAAGTTTGTAAGAGTGAAAGTTTGCAATTCTCACTATAACTTTGATGTTACCATTAAAAGGTCTTAAGTATTAAATAATTAATTTATAGGGCTATACGGCTGAATGACTTCCTAAAATTGCTACATTTGTTGAGCTCGCGCTGACATTCTAAAATATATATTAAGTACGGGAAAGTATTTTAAATTAGTACTTAATTGATTTTTATATTGATGAAATTATCAATACCTAAACCTAATTCAAATTTATTATACTGATTATAGAGCTACAGAGCGCTAAATCTTAGTATAAATAACAAATCATTTAATTTTTATTATAACTGTGTTTTCTTGTACTTAATAATATGTACTTTAACACATTGAATGTCAACGCTAGCCCAACAATTGTAGGAATTGTCGGGAGTTATTCGGCCGTATAGCCTATAAACTAATTAATTAAAACTTAAGAACCTTTAATGGTAACATCAAAGCTATAGTAAGAAATTTCAAACTTTCAAATTTTTATTATGGTTAACCCAATCAAAACTAAAGCTGTTTCTCTTGGGGACCAAATTGAGTAAAATTTTTAAGTTAATAAAATAGCTTAGAAATTAAAATGTGATTTGCTATGTTTAAAACAAGATATGATCATTTTTCTTGAAAACAACTTTAAGCCACATATGATAACTTTCAAATAAATACAGTAACTAATGAAATAAAGATTTTAATTAGTATTAAACATAAATTACAGAAATTCTATGTGGTCACTTCTCGACAATTGAAACGATTAGAATCGATAACAAGATCTCCGATATATACACACTTTAGTGAAACAATAAACGGCGTGTCAACAATACGTGCCTACGGAGTAAATGAACGATTTATTTACGAATCTGATCAAAGAGTTGATAACAATCAAGTTTGTTTCTATCCTAATGCAATGGCTAATTGCTGGCTTCAAGTCAGACTTGAATTTTTGGCCAATTGCTTAATATTTTTTGCGGCACTATTTGCTGTATTAGCGAAAGGAAATTTGAATGCAGGAGACACAGGACTTTCCTTATCATATGCACTTAATATAACTTTAAGTTTGAATTGGTGCGTAAGGATGTTCGCTGAAATGGAAAATAATGTGGTGGCTGTCGAAAGAATAGATGAATACTGTAATATTGAATCTGAAGCCAATTGGCATTCGGATAATAAACCTGCAGACGATTGGCCTCAAGATGGATCTCTACAGTTCGTCGAATATGCAACAAGATATAGACCCGGATTAGATTTAGTTCTTAAAGGAATAGATTTAACTGTACTAAAAGGAGAAAAAGTAAGACCAGTTCTACTTCTAATAAAATACCATCAAATTTTGAATAGCAATAAAAAAATCTTTTTAAAAGGTAGGAATAGTTGGTAGAACTGGAGCTGGAAAGTCATCATTGACTTTGGCATTATTCAGACTAATAGAGGCAACATATGGAAAAATAATTATTGATGGCATAGATATAAGTGCACTTGGCCTTCAGGTTAGAAAATCCAGTCTTTTTACTTTCGAAAAGCTAACAAATTATTCAAATAACTAACACTAATAATATGTTTTGATAACTTTCTGTTTTTTGACTGATATTATATGATTATTATTGTATATTTTGAATTTACATACACAGGAGTTAAGATCAAGATTAACTATTATACCTCAAGACCCTGTATTGTTCTCTGGAACCATACGCACTAATTTGGATCCATTCCAGAAGTGCTCAGATGATGAATTATGGACTGCTTTAGAACACTCACATTTGAAAAGTTTTGTTAAGAGCTTAGATGTGGGGCTTGAATATAAAGTATCAGAAGGTGGAGAAAATCTTAGGTTAGTAATTGTTAACTCATTTATAGCATCAGTAAATTATTAGTTTTAGCTTTCATTTTAAATACTTCTACATATTCTAGTGTTGGCCAAAGACAACTCATATGTCTAGCGCGAGCCTTATTGAGAAATACAAATATTCTTATTCTGGATGAGGCCACCGCTGCTGTTGATTTAGAAACTGATGCATTAATTCAAACAACTATTAGGAGCGAGTTTTCTCGTTGTACTGTTTTGACAATTGCTCACAGACTTCATACTATTATGGATTCTGATCGGGTATTAGTTCTTAACGAAGGAAAAGTGGCTGAATTTGCACCGCCTCAACATCTTCTAAAAGATGACAGAACTATATTTTATTCTCTCGCTAAAGATGCAGGTCTTGCATAAGACAAACACAAATATAATTATGAAATATACCGGTAATTGTGAAAATTGGGTCAAATTGTTTGAGTTTTTAGACAAATCTATTAGAAAATTAATTTATTAAATATTTTGTAAAAAATTGAAAAATAATTTTAAATAAATGTAATTAAATTAATAAAATTTGATAAAGTAATCTATTTTCTAAATAATTATAAAAATATAATGCAATTTATTTGTATAAGTTGTGAAAAGTGTAGCGCAACTAATGATTAGTTAGATGTTAATAGATTCATATCAAATAATCATAATGTAGACTACAATATGACTCATTCAAAACAGATATAAAAATAACTTTTTAATGTTTTTTCCATACAATGAAATTTAATATAAAAGTTTTAGATTCAAATCCAATCTGAATAGAAGTTTTAATTATAACTCATAAAAGAGTCCTAAATATATAGTAGTGTTATAAGGAATGGGAGTCAATGTTAGAACATAAACTCAATTGTATAGAATTGAATAACATTAAACAAAAATGGTGTTAAAATATAAAAAGCATTTTCAGGTAAATTATCCCATAAAAAGTCAATTGAATTTTTGACGAATTACTTGACTTTTTTAATGGAATATAACTATGAATTAAAGGGAAGTCGTTTTCATTTAAATAGTAGGTACGGATGTGAGACACGCGTATTTTGAATGTGACGCACACGTCGTCCACAAATCCATCAAAGTTAATAAAATTGAATTTACATTATTGTGAAGTCAGTACGTTTTGACTACACATCAACTTAACACCTGTGATATCTCTTTTGCTCACAACTGTATGAGACAGTATAGACTCGGATATAATCAAAAAGAGAGTGATTGTAAACAAACTAATTGAATAGTACATGAGTTGACTCATGCAAAACTGTGATCGCAATAATTGCAACCCTTTTACAGTGTATCTCATTTGACTCTGGCTATAATTCGCCCTTAATTTCTATTTTGGTGCTTTTTATACAAAAGTTTATTCAGAGCTAATGAGAGCCAAACGAAACTACATTTGGCCACAAATGGTGGTATATTCAGACTAATAGTATTTTACAGGTGTATGCATTCTCAGTATAATCGCATAGCAAATTACAAATACTAAATGAGGTGTACTATTATTTATGCGGTCATTTCGAATATTGGACAGTTAACCTTAATATCCACCTGGCATTAAGAGAATGGGCTAATACTAGCCATTTATTATAACAAGCTTACGAGTTGCTGATCATTACACCTTTATTGGCATCGCATCCGAGACTCATTCGATACATTTATACCTTATATGTGTGTAATATTGTTCGTTTGTGTGTTGACGATCAGTATTATTATTCTCTATGATCAGCAGATTATGAATTAGTTCCCCTAATTTCTAAGCATTTGCTCTCAACAGCTGCTTATTTCGCATATAAAAATACGGAATAAGGATAAAGATATACTGAAACCCATTTTCATTTTTAAAATTAATACTTTTATTATTATTTTTGTTGCTTCTGTTCACAAATTCATAGCTATAATAATCATTATTTTTGTATTAACCAAATCAGTAAACATAATAAATAAAAGCAGAACCAACTCTTGATTCTTACAGCAAATGCCGATTTGCATTATTTTAGTGCATATTATTTAACTCAAATAGACTGTAATAAGAATTAATTTGCAACTATAGTTGCATTGAAGCATTTGCCACTTGCAGTACTTCTCTTTTGAGTACTCTTCTATGCTTTTGAGTATTATTGAGTGATTTTCCGAATTATTGTTATTCGTATTATATATTTAGGTCTTTTCAGATGAAAGCAAAGCTCACAACTAATGCATGAGTTGACGCAAATATCCAATTTCAAGCTGAGTTAATTTGGTTAAGGAGTACTAACCGAGTGGTCAATCCAAAGCTGAAGACCACTCCGACCGGTAAAATGCATTTTGTGTCATATAAGGGATTTGTTTTTTCGGACAATTTGATTAGTGGTCAAAACTTGTGCACAACAAAAACACATAATCTGCTTATGATGTACAGTATGCTTACGCTTATTTAGGTATTACATTATATTCCATTCAATAGATATAATTGCACACCAAGTCTTCCTTCCATTAAATTGCCACAAATGCTGTCTAGTTTTTGAAGTCTCTCGGGATTAGTGGGACGGGTCAGTTAATGGTCAAATTCATAATTCCAGTGAAGAGTCAATAAATATGTGAAACTCCAAAGTCAAAAGAACCGACAAAACTGATTTCATATATGAAAAGTAGAGCATCAGAAAGAAATTTACAGAAAAGATTGCAAATAAATAATAAATAACGAGAATCGTGTGTTTTTGTTTGCGCACAAATCAGTTATTAAACTCAATTTTAATGAATCAAAATAATGTAGAAATTAATGTGAAATCCAACAAAAAGACGACTGGAACTGGTAGTGTTGGCTTTTATTTGATAGCTATTGTAAATTTTTATTGTATACTATACAACATATATTTATACTTTGCATATTTTTATAAACATAACAAATGATTTATATTTAATATAAAATTCTGAAACAAACACCTTTTAGTAAAACTGACACATACAACAAAACAGCTTGACTTATGAATAATTTCCAAGTTAAACATTTAGGGAAAATCAAAGCCATTCAATGAAAAAGTATCGAAACGCTAATGTTTTGCGGATATTTTGCATCTGTAGAGTATTGAAAAAACCAATAATTGAACCCATTTCCATAAGAAGGGCCTATGAGTGTATACAAAGTACTATACTCATATGCCCTTCTTATGGAAATCGATTCAATTTATTTTAATCAGCGGACTTCATGTGAAACCTGAATTAGTGAAATGCTTATTCTGTAAAACCTTTAAACTTTTATTGTACAGTACTTAATCACATTGTACTTAACGTGTAATTTTTTACTTCAACTGTAAATGTGAACACAATTGGTCCGCTCATTAAAATCAATTGGTTTTCTATGTATTAAATCTAAATATTTTTTAAATTATGAAAAAGTGAAAATGTTATGTATTGTACTGTATATGAAATTTTAATAAAAACATTTCTAAACTTAAGTAACTTAAAGTTTTTATGCAATACTTAATATAAAATGGGTTAAATAAGTTTTTAGGGTATTAAAACAGGGTTTATCGCAGTTGAAGTTATTAAAAATAAAGTGTAGTGAAATAAATGCATTAATCATTCAATTTTTAAAAATTACTTTTATCATGTTTTTTAGTCTAAATGCATAACTTGGGTCTCCATTTATCGCAACTGTCCTTTACTTACATTACCGGTACTTGAAATGAACTTTTATTGTATTATTTAAATTAAAAAAATATATATACAGTATTACAAAAACAAATTATGAAAGAATAGTGTGATTGTTATGATAAACGAACACATTTTTAATCACAACATTCAATTAAATTTAAAATAACTGTAAAATAATAATGAAACGAATTTTTTACAAATACTTAATCATAAGAATACAATAAAAATAAATGCACAGCATATAAAGCTTTATAAGTAATGACTTAAAATGAATTATTAAATAGTAATGTTAATAATCAAAGTTATCTAAATTATTAAAACACTGTGTATATGAGGTGATTGTATTTTATATGTTCTCTTAACTTAAGTTTCATAAATTCTTATGACAGCCCTTATGTCATATCAGTTGAGATTGCAGTCAAACTACTTACTGCTTTGACATCATTTACTATAATATTGAGTCATAACTTTTCTAAATAGTACCTCGTTTTTTAGCAATGATTCACTGATTTGTGAATAAATTAACAAATTCTTGACTTAAAGGGATAATTGTTCAATAAAATTGTGCATATTGTTTGTTCACTATAATTAATTCTCTACATTACTCACTCTTAGATTCCAAACAGTGAGTTAGTTTAGCATTATAACAAGTTATTGTTGCTTCGAGTTTAGGAGTTTGTATGATCATTGAGTTAAAGCTAAAACTAAGTTTTTCTATTCGTAACACGATATAAACGATAATCCCTATGGTATGAAATGAAGACTACTACAGAAAACTAACTCTATTATCAAATTGTAATTTAATTAAATTCGATAAAAAGCGCCAAAACTTTATAAATTGAATTCTGGAAACTTCATCAAAATTAAATCACTAAAGATTTTATCATTTCTTAGACTCAAAATTAATTGAATCAAAAGTACAATAATTTAACACAAAAAAGTTTTTTAATAGATTTTATAAAATTTAAGATAAGAGAAGAGGTGAAGAAACGGTGGACACAAATATTATGCAAGTAAGCAATTATGCATTTCCAAGAAAAATGTAAACAAAAATATTTTCTTCCTGTAATTAAGAGCTTGTGTGGAAGCTTCAGTTTTCTTAATTATGTATATACTTTATTAACATAACTTTATTTATATAAAGTAAAAAATGAATTCAACTAACGGACAAACAAATGCTATAATAAATGTCATAATAAATTAAATATTAATATAAATTCCAATATTATACTAACGTTATCTCATAGTGTAAACAAAAATAAGTTAATAATCTTTATTTATACTGATATAACTCAATCAGGTATGCAATGAATACATGCATATCTTATTTGCAAACTTCAATTCCAGGCTTACTTACATAAATGTTTTTCATATCAAGCTTTGCCTCTTTTTATCACTTTTGTGCATCACTTTTGTGTGTAAGCAATTAAATTCAATATTTAATTCAAAGGTATAAAAAATTTACCAAAACAACGCTTTCTATAATCGATCATTAGCCCTAAGGCAAGATGAAATCTAAAAAATAGGTTCAGTACTCTTCCCATCTCTACCTATCCGTTGAACGTTAATGTAAACTAAGAAAAGTTCATCGTTATTATGATAAAAGTAAACAAAAGTTTTTAATGTATTAGTCATTACCTTTTTTTACGAGTCTATGACTAACTTGAGACTAACTTTACATGCAATCTAAAGTAAATAATAAGTTTATGCAAAAGTGATCGTATTTCTAAGTGAAGTTAACTTAAGTCTAGTGAGTGTAGTAATCTGTGAAGTATATTGAAATCAAAAACCAAATGTATATTATTTTAAGCACATTATTCGCTAGAATTATCATATTCTACCAGAATATTTGTTTTCTGATAACTTGCATTTTAATTATACAGCCATTAAGATAATGAAAAATAATAAATCAGTGGCGCACCAAAAGCACAAAAATAGATAGAATACTGCTTTGAATGGGAGAGATATTACAGGATCTGATATATGCAAACATCTTGTAAAGAAGATAATAATCATGTGGCAATTCATGCGTTGTCATTTAATCCTTTGATGCGAACCACACACTCACTCAATTCAATTTCATTGATAGGAAAAGCCCAGTCATCAATCAAGATGACGCTCACAGAAGTGCTTATTTGGCTAAAAGTATTGCTGTTATTGCTGTCCTTTTTCTCTTTATGCATAGTTTAGCTTATTGTCCACTAGTGTTTCAGTTAAGGCTTATTATATGTAACAAGTTTGCGCTCAAGTCATACCAGACAATGGCAATGCGGACACAATTTGTGCAATAAATCACACTTTTGAAGTCTGCACTTTGCTATTTATTGCTTATATTAAATTATCGAATAATACCAGTATTTCCAAAAAAGCTGCTTTATCTTAGAATTCTTATTACATTATATAAACTATTATTTTGTTCACTGTCGTGTTCAAAGATAATAATTCAAAACAATTTTAATTCGAATGCAAATACATTTGTATCTGACCTGTCATAAGACCCTAACACTTATAATTTAGTAAAGTTATAAAACAATACAATTTTGCGTGATATGAACGTAACGGCTGTAGTTTTCGCTCGGAGTGTATGTTATGAGCGTTGCCTTGAGTTTAAAGAACATGAAGTTTTGGACAGTGAATTACCGAATATTATGCGATTGTGTATGAAATTTCACGAATTGTTCAGTGCGTGATAATAACGTGTCAATGCGTTATCCCTTTGGCTGTGATGATTGCATGCAACAGAGAACCACACACCACATCCATTAAGTTACGTGGCCTACAAAGACACTTAAAATCATTAATTTGCTGTCAGTTAAGTCAACAGAGGAAAGGCTTGCGCCACTATAATTAATACTCTACATTACTCTTACGATTCCCAACACAAAAGTTAGTTTCAGTATAATAACAAAGTTATTGTTGCTTCAAGTTTGGGAGTTTGTATGATCATTGAGTTGAAGCTAAAACTAAGTTTTTCTATTCGTAACACGATATTCACGATAGTACGACAGTCCCGATGGTATGAAATGAAGTGAAAACTACAGAAAACTAACTCTATTATCAAAGCAGAGAATGAAATCTAGAACAGAGCAACGATATTTCACATTCAATTTGCATTTGTATTGCCTTTGCATTAAAGCCAAACTGTAGTGTAGTTAAGACAGAAAAAAGTTAATTCAACTTTTGTTACTTAGATTTTGTTAAACTCGATTAATAACGGCTAATGTAGTTTGGAATAACTTTTCTCTTGGAAAATGTCAATTAAAAGTTTAGTTTGAGTCAGTTTGCAATTATGACATCGCGTAACTTTATATTTAGGAAGTTTTCTAGAGGCCATTTGGGGACAATATGCCAACTAAGTTAGCTATCACTTCACTATAGTGACTGATATGTATATTTTGTGTCTATCATATTGCAAAGATTGACAATTTATTTTATTGACTTTGCTTTAAACGAAGCCAAATGAAGCCCTAACCAAACATAATGGACATCAAAAAACTTCCTTTTTGTTTTTGTATCATTGCTTTGCAACTGGTTTAGCGATACAACAGTTCATAACATGAACAGTAACGATGCATTGCTTTAAGGCAATCCTATTCTAAAGTAAATATTATGCAATTTGCTGCGTCCTATCCGGTGTTCTTCATTATTAGTAAAGCAGTATTGTATATCGTATGGACGCACAAAAATGTAATAAAAGCCCAAATGTTTTATAATAAAAGCTAACTTTTGATCATTTTCATGCATATCTATCGCATTGATATCAATGGCAGTGAACAACGCCCGATATGCTAACAGGAAAGACCTCATAAGTGATAAAATAAAAGTGAGTTAATCCAAGTGACAAACTTTTATTAGTATTCATAATTAGTTATCAATATATCGGAGTTTAAGTTATGAGATCATTGTTTAACAGTGACCTAATTGTGCAGTTAATCTCTAATAGTGTTGATAATGATTAAGACGAAGTTCAATGTGAAATAAATCAAACGAGAATTGGATCGTAAATATGCCACAACTGTGTTGATATCAATATTAAAAGCATAGTAAGTATTGACTGGTAAGGCATAGAAGCGAGTCT
>JAQGCH010000370.1:0-24945 GCA_034699485.1 Nanhermannia elegantula | reverse complement strand
GTTTTAAATAGTTATATGAATTTTACAGGAAATAAAATAAGTGTTATATTTATAAATATAATATTTTTTAGATATATGAATGAAATGCTTCACTTGGTATTTGAGCTGAAGATTGAGCTAAACCTTAGTACGGATTCCCTAATGATAATTCACGACCAAAAACATTTATGTTGAGCATTATGTCCTTTGATAGCTGTGAAATTTTAGCACATAATACATCGAAGGCGGGACGCGACCCAAATATTCTGAGCAGTGTTTAAGCTAACACTTATCACTATTTTCACATTTCTGGTTTTCAGTCAATACTATACCAATTTTAATATAAAAATTTCTCAAATTTATTTTGAAATATTAAGCTTTTTAAAAAAAATAATCACTTGCTAGTGATTAAACTTGTCAACAATTCTAATATGAAATTCTTGTTCTCTGCCTAAGTTTCTCGAATACGTAGAACCGGAAACTGAATTACTATAGTAGTTCAACAACTCATAAAAATGATAAATTAATCTTAAAATTTAGTTACGAATTCTTATTTTTTAATTATTTTCCTCAAAAAACCTATGGCTCTGACTTTTGCACCGCAAAAGTTAATAAAATTAATAAAAAAGTATTTTTTTATACACAAGGTAATAAAATTGAATATTTAATAAATTTGTTACATCCTATAAATTTGAGATAGGTAATTGAAGTTTATAAAATTTTTAAAATTTTCCTCCTTCACATTTATTAAATTTATGGAATTTAGAAATGTACAAACTTTTCCATTCAGACGTTTGCATAAAATATTCAATACATACAGATATGAAATGTAAATTCTTTTAGAATTTTGCGAATTTACTTAAAGATCATAAAATAACGGCAAATAAAAGCGTTGCTTTACATGACAAAATTCCATCAATTTAATCAAAATATTTGTATAAATATTTGGGAAAATGTTTGACTTGCAAAATATCGTTATGTCTATGTGTTTGGGTTATACTGTATGTATGGTTTCTTTATTTCACAGCACAACTCCTCTGTGAAAACGATTTGACGTTTATTAAGATTTTCTACATTACATCTCAATGGCTTACACAGAACACAACTTAATAATAATAAGTGTCCGATCCTTCACGAGTAATAATTTTTGTAGAGATAAGAGTGGAATTTATAGGAAACAGTATTCTATGCTTCAAAACATTACTTTATATTCATAAGAAAAGTTATTAATAATAGGAAGAAAAAAATACAACATTTTTAATTAAAACGAAAAGTTAAGCTCATAATAATAATCCCGAATTTATGGTAAAACTAAACAATACATTAGAGATTTAGCCATAAATAAAACTTGAAGGTCTTTTTTTGGGTAATTCGCCCCCAAACCGGTCTCCAGGTCTGCGAATTGGTTTTTGGTCAATAGCCAGTTCAGCAAACTTTTCATATTTTGAAGGATTACTAGAACTGAAGGAACCATCATCTCTGTCACCATCAAATCGGAATCTGTCATACTTTCGTTGTTTAACAAAATTTTCATATTTATTTCTTCGTGGATGACCTCTCGCATCAAAACGATGACTGCCTGAGAAAGGCCGTCCATTATAGCCAGAATCTGATTCGATCACATCTTCTTTTGCAGTGAAGTCGTATGCGTGGCTTCTTTTTGCCATAACATTAGTGGCAAAGTTAGTGATAAATATTATGCAGAAGAGAATACCAACACTTATTATATTCATGACTTATACCATATAAAATATTACAGTCACATAAGGAATTGTACTTTTGAACCAATAAGACCCACAAAGCTATCTTTTTTTGAATTGAACCACTTTTCTCAATAGTATTATTATAATAGAAAGTTTTTATCGATTCGATTTCAAGTGTACAATAATAAAGTTTAAAGACAACTCCTACCAAATATACCGATACAAGAGCTCACTTACTCTATCGCATAGAATAGAATAAATTTGAGATCTTGTCTGATAGTTATATTCTCAGCGTTTGCTTCCTATTATTCAGTAACGGAATAAATATTCGCAAATCAAAGTGAGGGGAATCGCATGCAATGACTTTTGGAATTCGAAGTACAGCTGGAAAATAGTATTTCCTTTTCACAGTTTATTATCAGTAAATCGAGTGATTATATTAAGTTACGTTTAATTCATTTTTCTGGTTCAATTACGAAACACTCTAAATATTTCAGTTCTAACTCATAAACTGTGTTTCGTTGAAATTTTTTAGTTATTTAATATTTATTTAGTTCTAAAACTAAGAAATAATTGAATAACTTCTGATTAAACAAATTAAGTGCGAAATATTTCTCAATTTGATGAAATAAAGTAAAGATTAAGTTTCTAAACTTGCAATGCTTTAGCATTACATAAATTGGATATAGAAATTCATTTCATTAAATGTTAACACCAGTTAATTAGTTTGTGCTAATTAGTTAATCACATCTATGTATCGCATTAAATAAATAATTGAATAAAATAATTATATATTCAATTCATTGAAAGGCAAACTGAAGACTGTTTTAATTTAAATAGTCTTTTGAATCAGTCAACTAAAAGGTATAATAATTATATATTACTGCATACAGATATAGATACAGATATACTTTGACACCAAGAGATTTCAAAGTTAGACTATATTCACGATTAGTATAAATTGGAAAATACAAACATCAAAACATTGAAAAGACGTTTCATTATTTGACACCAAATTCTATAAAATTATTTATCAAGACTTCATTCATCTCAACAATAAAATGAAGAAAATTTGATAAACTATTTTAAACTCTTTTCCTATTCAAGGTTTTGTTGAATAGAAATCTGTTTTATTTAAATAGGAAATCAAAATATAAAAGTTTCAGTACAAAGAAAATTGATTGTACTTAAAAAGTGTGTTCTTAAAAGTCCTAATATTCAAGTCTAATATTAGTCTAATATTGAATATAATAAACTTAATTTTCTTCAAATTCGCAATAATTTTCTCAATTTAGATCACATTAAATTTTAGGCAATGATTTATTACAAGAGTCAATGTGGGCAGTGTACTAAAAACTCTTCCACCGGGATATGAAACACATTAAAGTTCGTCGAAATGGAATACAATTTTGACATTCGAAGGAAATGAAACACAGATAAAACGGATATCCAAAGACTTAAAAAAGTAGTTTCTATAGAAAGGATGCTTCGCGTCATGAATTTATAAAAGATTTGTTTTCCTAAACGAATAAATGAAGCCACAGCTGAAAACTGGAGCTCTCTTTAATGTATGCATTTGAAAGTTAAAACTAAAGATATATATTATAGAAATGATAGGATAACTGCAAAACTTGCCTTAAGGACTACTCTCATGCATGCATTGTCTGTTACCTCATCCCATTCCTGCTCTCGCACAATGAGAACCACTTGAATAATGAGTAACTAAATTAATACGTGAACGCAATTGATAAAAGTTTTCTTTATTGATCAAAATTAATACAAAAGAATGAAATAATTTGAGTTAAGAAGTAATGTGTATTATATAGACTTATTATAAGAGCTTTAAGTGTTCATAAACAGCTTTAATTAAAAAGCAAATCTTATTCTTTTGTTCCACTTTAAGACATTTGGCAATTTGCTCAAAAGGAGGTAATTTGAGATCATTTGATACGTCGCCTGAAAACATATAAAAAAGAAGAGTAAATGTCAACGAATTTTTAATGTAACACATGTTTCCATTCAGGAAAAAATATCGATTCATGTAATAGAGAATCGCGTGATTTTTAAGCACACAATTCATAATAAGCAGAAAACTAATACTGTGCTTAGTATTAGTACAGTATTGAAAAACAAAAGCGTTTTCTGATTAAATAAAAGCAAAAAATAGGAGAGAAATAGAGCGCTTTTGTTTAGCATTAATAGCAGTAATAAATATGATTTTAAAAGTTAATAAGTTTTATAATAACAATACCTCCGATAATGCAATGTTCGATAATTTGAAAGAATAGCGTATTCTTTATAGACTCTAATGGATTATCTGTATCCAAATCTTCCCAACTATATAAGTAATACAATAAATTGAATTATATACAGATAGAATCAAAAGAACATTTCGCAAACCTGTCTCTGTTGATAGCAGTGCACCAAATGTTTAGAAGAATTTTAGTTTTTTGGTTACTGTCTTCGATGAATTCAGTCAAGTCTAAGGCTTTCTTAAAATGGAGAACATTTGAATCGCTTTCACTAATGTATATTTCAATTAATTCTTGTGGTGATAAGACTCTCATAGTGTCGTAATCTATATTAAATTTGCTGAAAACATCCGGAGAAATGTTTTCTTGATATAATATAAGTTCAAGTTGCGAATCAACATCATTAAGGTTTGTCTCTCCAGAAGCTATCGCTGATAACTTACTTAAGCTCAGGAGTGTTTTCTTTCTGCCTAAAAAGTTACGCTCATTTAAAGCGAGTCTCTTTAGGGTATGACTGGCGGCGTGCAGTTGTCCCATATGGATTTGATGCAACCAATTGAGCTGATCGTGATTTTGCAAGAAGTTGCTCAGCATTTGTAAGTTTGAAGTGGTGGTCAACATCTTTCCCTGTTTTCCTTCTTTCAAATACCACTTAAATAGATACTCAGCAAACCCTTTGTTCGCAAAGTCAACAACATATCGCTGAAGTCTTTCGCGATTATTTGACTGTTCGCATAATTTAATTAAGATATCGAAATCTTCGTACTTTTCTGCGAGAGCGGCCGCCCTATCAAACTGTCGCACTTTCATAAGCGGTTCAATGCATTTTGAACGACAAGATTCAAAGCTTCGTTCAATTGTTTGATACCTTTCTGTGTTAGAGTCAATCGATTTGAGCTGACAAACGAATCCGTCCAGTATTATGTCAGCCAACTCTACAATTTTCTGACAAATGGCTCCTTTTAATTGAATGTCTTCTTCAATAGCATAAGTTGTGTTCGTTGACTCAATACCATAATTCACTAAAAAGTCGAACTGTTTGAGGAGTGAAGTTCTGACTCCAGTCAAGCCTGTAGTTGAAGTCCATGGTATGTATTCAGACTTTAAAATCGCAGCCGTCATATAGAGAGCTCCTTGAGTTTGGCGATAATGACATATCTCTTGAAATAGTGTTATAAATATATTACTGACTGACAGTAAAAACTTCAATATTTCTTTGGAATTTGTAAAGACGTTATTTATTTGATCGGTTTCGTACTCAATTAGAGCCCAAATTAGATCATCAATTCTGGTGGTCTCGCGATAGAAAATGTCCTGTGAGGTCAATCGCGGCTGTAAAGTAGCATTTCTTTGGTTTAACACTATTTTGATGGCAGCCTCTAATATGTTATTGTAATCATTGTGAAGCTTTCGTAAAGCAAGTGATCCCATCAGCTTTTCCGCGTGTTCGCTAAGTATTAGCGCTGTAGAGACTGTCGAGCCTTTTACTGATAATGACATTAATCTTTCCCATAATTTCGAAGCCTTCAGAAATTCGATTAGAAATCGATGAATTCGTAGCTTTTCTTCGATTTGGTTTAACATAATGACTGAGGCAGTAATTGTTTCATTGGCCGAAATACCAGCACTACTGGATTCGGCCCAACGCGGGTCAGAATGCGGTATTTCATCGCATAACTCAATGCTTAACGAGACTACAGTTTCATTTAGTTTATCATTTTCTGTCACTGAAGGCATTAATGGGAATAATTCGTTGACTAAATGTAGACTTCGCGCCTGCAATTTGCGTTTAATTAATTGTTTGCATGCATTTACATAAAACAAAATAAAATTCAAGAAAATCTCTCACTTGATCTCCTTTTGTGAACAATACAAAAGCTTTTTTCAGTGCCGCCACTTTATTATCAGTCGGAGGCATATCCTCATCAAGTCGAGAGACATCCATTAAATCACTGATAAGTTATATAAGTTATAGGATAGATATTAATCATATAGTAAAGAACAGACTATTATATAGAATACACGATAAAAGTAGTGATAAGAGATTCAGCAAATGTATGAAACGATACCTTATATCCTGTTTATGAGGAATAATCGATAGCAGAGCATCTTTGTGTGTAAATAATAACGGAAATCCATCACAAATGCCCGCACCAAGTATTCCATCCTCTCGACAGTTAAAATCGATCAAATCTACTTCATCGCTACCAACTTTCAAAATATAATATTAAGTAATAAATACATTATACAAAAAAGAAGCCAATAGTGCATTAATATTGAAAGCAAACAATAAAAAACTGTTTTGGCTTACACTCAAGGCATAAAACATGAGTTGCATTATAAATATAAACCATTTGGCTATTGATAGTCCCCGAAAGTAAATGCAAATTCAAGAGCTGTTCTTCATCTTCTTCAGAATAGCAAACCGTATGATTTCTCAATACAGTAAAAGATGTGAATAAATTGGGCGAAAAAGATTTGTTGGGCTCGAGATTGAGTGATCTGTCATTGAGTGTGGCGATGGCGTAATAAAGTTGATTCGACACATCAGCGTTGAGACCGGCAACTAATAAAACAATTTGGTTCGTATTTCTAATTCCTATATCGATTGGCCATATCTTCAACTGATTTGGATGAGTCGTCTCACGATTCTATAGCGTTCATAATTAATTAATTAAATTAGATTTTCGAATAAGAGTTAATCAGCGTAGAGGTCATACCCAAACTTTATCAAGAAAGGCATCTTTTACAGGTCTCTCAAGATCTATGTCTTCAATTAGCTATAAAGACAAATGGAAAAGTTTATTCATTAGAATTTTAGTGTTAAACCTGAGCCTAATTATAAATATATTACTCTATCCGACTGCTGGTCAATGATCTGCCATTTCTGTGCCGAATAACTCGAAAGAACCCATATATAGAGTTCATCGGAATCATCATTTCTTAAATAATTATTGCGCACAACTTTAATCAGCTGTTTTGCTTCAGATGACTGCGCGGCTGGCATTGAACCGAATATAAAAGAACTAACTTTGCGACCAAAGCCTGCGAGCATTCCTTGCGGTACTTTAAGAGTGCGACAAACGATCGCATTCTGGCCCTCAATGTTATTGATAGTGATGTGTACTAAAGAACTGGTAGTAGTGCCTAAAATACATCCTAAAGGCTCGATATCAGTGAGAGATATGCATTCCTGTCCCTGCAAATCAGTGGCTATTGTTTCTATAGAGTGTCCCTCATATGCAATATTAGGCCAAAAGCGAATGATTCCTTCAGGAGAGACAGCCATTGTTGAGGGAACGGACTGTGATTTAGCATTGCTATCGAACACACAAACCAGATCTGCTTTGTGTGAGAGATCACTCGGAGGTAATTGGAGTTCATAGCATTGAGAGCTTGTTATGCGACTCGGATGCGTCGTTTGTTTATATTTCCAGACAAATAGTCTTCGCCCGCACACAAGCCATGCCCAGCCAAACGACGATATCTTAACGCTCAGTGAACCGAATGTAAAAACTAACACCAAAAACAAATTAAATAAGTTGTGTAGTTATACAGAACCCACACTTTTCTATTGATTTTATGTCTAATATATGATAATAAAACAGAATAGCTTTAGAAGTAAACGTTTTGTGGCCTTTACTTGAATCGGATTTCACTTTATGTGGGATTATAGGGCTTTCAAATGCACTATAAATTTATGAAACAGATAAAGTAATGCACTTCACTCGTAAATATTTTATTACCACTAAACAAGTATTATATTATTTAACATTTATGACATTATTGAAAAAATTGTATATAAAAAATTATAAAATTCAAAATTGGATCTAATATGTAAACATTTAATGCTAATAAAGAATCCAATTTTTTAACCAAAAAATCAAAATCTATACGTTTATGGCATTTATGAACCATATCGAGAGCATAAGTGTGCCTTCAAAATGATTTTTAAACATTTAATTTCTGTTTACTTAAGAGTTGAGCAATCAATCAAACTTTATATGACAATAAAACGTCTCAAATAACTTAACATAAAGTCTCAGATTCAGCTGAACATAAAAAAGACAAATCTGTCGTTTCATTCAAACAAAACTCGACTCAAGTTCTCTCATTCACATCATCATTAGGTATGTAATCATAATATATAAAAAAGAGTCTATTGATATCTTTTTTGAAACAATACAAGTATTGAAACAACAAATTTGATTGACTTGCGTTAGCGAATTCAGCTTTTTTCTAATCAATAACACAATAGCAATAAAAACAAGAGATTGAGTTGAAATAACTTTTAGAATTGGGATTTGTTGAGCATAACTAATACTAAAAATAAATGGACAAATAAATAGAAGATAATTACAGCAATAACTCTTTATTAATGCTACATTATATTAATGTTATAATTAAGAATCATTAATGATTCAAAACAACTGATCGTTACGATAGTCTCAAAAGAGCTTTAATTCAAAATGAGCTCAACTATTATACATTCAAATATAAGAATATGTATTTGATTCTCAACGAAGGCGTAGCCATATGTGGCCCAAAATATGAACTTAAAATATATAAGTATATTGTCATCAAAATATTATAAAATTAGTTCACATTATAAAAGCCATTAACAAGTCTATTAAAATATTTATATTCAGTTTCAGTTTTGATATTTACAGTTTAATTATTAAAATGTTTTCACAAAACTAACACTTTAATGGATAACATATTAACAAAAATGTAATCATACGTTCACAATAGTCATCAAATTTGCTTCATTTAACTTACAAATAGATTTAAACTATAAGCAGATGTTATATGATTTCCATTGAGAAAACTTTCAAAAAAGCAATTTAAGGATTATTGCATTCAATAATTAATTGAATATTCAAATTTAGGGATAAGGCCTATAATTAAAGGATTATTTGATAGTTTAGACTAAAAAAGTGGTGTTTTAATTATAATAAATAATTAACTCATTAACTTTCCAAATCATGTCTGTTATCTATTATTCTAAAGTTTGTCGTCCTTTCCAAGTTATATTAATCTTTATAAGCTTATGGATTGTCTTCAACCGTGAAATTTTGTCTGATATTTAGGAAAAAGTCATTTTTATTAACCCATAGAATTCTCAGTTTGAAAAGTTCTAATGTAAGACAGTATTATCTTCTTTATAGTTAAGCTCAAAGAGAATGCGGTTTTTCTGTTTGATCAATAAAAACATCCAAATTCGGAATCATTTGGTACTATCACTCAATATAAGTTCGTTGAATACCAGCATTGAGTGATATTTCTCTTATTTATACGACTATTGAATAATTTAGTTCCCGAGAAGACCAGAATTAAAACGAAATAAGTTTTGGATGAGAGCCTAAATAAACGAACACATCCTTTCTTGTGAACAAACATTTGGGATGTACAGTGTTAGGTATGTTCTTGTGTTAGGTATGAATGAGATGCAGTTCATTTGCTCGTCATATAAAATCAATTCTATCAATGATTAATACTTTGATTCGCACATAAGAATGCTTTTTAATCTAAAATTTTCAAATCACTCATTTGTTTAATGTGTGAAACTGTGTTGGACTTAACTCATAACCTCATTCACTTGAGTCGAGACTGGTCTCAAATTTTTATTAAATTATTTGCAAGCATTTCTTCTCAATTAAATTATAAACGAACTGAAATTGAAATTTTTTTTAATAATAAAGCAAATTCATCGCTAATATGAGAGATGCTGTACAGTAGTGAAGGAAATTTGAAACCCAAACCCAAGAATCTTGGGTTTGGGTTTGGGCATGGGTTGGGTTTGGGTATAGTTTTTTGAAAACTCGTTGGGTTTGGATGGGTATGGGTTTTGAGTCTGATGGGTTTAGAGCTTGATGGGCATGGGTGGGCATGGGTTTGAAATTTCTTAACTTTTCCTTCAATACTGTATCTCAAATGTCTTTTAAGAATACAAAACCTTTAACCTTTAAACACACGATTTTCTAATGACTATTGAAAAGACTTGTTCTTCAAGTATTTATATTAAAGACATTCAAAACAACAGCTATGGTCTCAAAGGATTTCAAAGCAATTCAATAAATATCAATCATATGAACAGCTTTTTCAAATAATTTTGATTTTGAATAAGTTTTAGAGTAGGGTATAATCGTATAGATAAAGAATTAAAATATTTTAATACAAAATAGACAGTCTAAAAGTTGAAAAATATTGAACCCGACTATACTCGAAAAACCCGAATTGAACCCGTTCAACCCGAAAAAAACTAATCTCAAAAATGGATACAAATAAGGACATTGATATAAAACTTTACTTTCAAAACAGGTGTTGAAGGTATTTTAATCATAAGATATCTTAATCCATTTCTGTTTAATTGAAAAGTTTGTGAAGTGAAGTTTTTAAAAGACGTGGATTACTTTTTCAGAATAAAACGGGTTCATACGGGTTGCCACAGGTTTTATCTATATTTAAAATTAAAACTCGACTCGATTAGTTTTTTTAAAACTTCAACCCGACTCGACTCGTACGAGTTCGGGTTGAACGGTTTTCGAGGGCTCGAATGAACCGGCTAATACAAAATTACTGTTAATATGTATAGTAGATCATGGGTTTGGAAAATCTTGGGTATGGGTTTGGGTATGGGTTGGGTTTGGGTATAGTTTTTTAAAAACTCGTTGGGTTTGGGTGGGTATGGGTTTAGAGGTTGATGGGTATGGGTGGGCATGGGTTTGATTTTTTAAAAACTCGTTGGGTTTGGATGGGTATGGGTTTGAAATTTCTAAACTTTTCCTTCACTACTGTACAGCTATGAAGTATTCTGAGACAAAAGCCATGAACACAGAAATAAAGTTAAAAACAGGTCTCAATATTATTCATTTCAAAGATTCAATTTATTTAAACGTCAAAGTCTTCAAAAGAGATCATAAATTTTGAGAAGCATTTCAAATATGAAACAGTTTACAATTAACTAAATTTAATGCTTCAAAAGTTCAATATCTTGAGAATTGTAAATAAATTTCAATTGCATTTCCTGAAGAGTGATATTTATTCAAATTGAACATCAAATAAGACTCAACTCAATAAAAGAGTAGACAAATCAGTTCAACTATTCTTCAAATTTATGTCAATCAAAAGCAAATTCTGTTTCAACTTTTGATAAATCAATTCTTTGCTTAAAATGTTAATTGAATTGAATTCAAAATTAATAAAATGGAAAAACTTAACGAAAAAATATGAGTAGAATTTGAAATGATTAAAACAAATTAGTTATGAGTGCAATAATTGTTAGAATTTTGATAAATGCACTAAAATGTGATCAATAATATATATATTCATTAACTATTATTTGATCAACACATCAAACAATACCAACGAATAGGGTTTTCATAACCTTTGAAGCATTTATTCTTTCATTTATTGATCAGTTATAGTCCTTATAATGGGATAACTTATAAGGTGCGCAATAGTGTGCCGAATACTATACGGCGAATAGTATACGGACTTGTGATTGCATTATTGCCGATCACATACAGTGTTGCACTGTATATAAAGTACACTGATGAAGCACTTTATAAGTTTAAGTGAGCGCGTGCTCTACACCTTTCATTATTAATAAATACATTGTCAGAAATCTTTATAAATATTTATTATAAACTATTTTAAACTCTTTATTCTTAGTAAAAAGTATTAAATATTTATAATTGTTTGCAATTGAACTTCTTGTAAGTCTTCAAAACACGAGAAATAGATTGTGAGATAAGTAAAATTGCAGAAGAATTGTAACCAATTCAAAAATAACAGATAATAAGTAAAAACGATTTCATATTTAAATTTATAAAATTCCAAATTTTGATCATTTTTATCAATTCTCACAATTTCTTAAAGCATTCAATTGCTCAAAATTTCTTAAGAATTTGACGACAATTATGAATTTCAATATTATATATAACTTTTTGATAAATTGAGAATTTGTGATGTTTTTGAATTACAATTTGAATAATCAAAGAAAATGTTAATTAAACTAAAATACTGTAGAACTTGAAATGTCTTTGACTGTTAGCAATACTTTGATTAATTACAGCGCAAAACAATTAATGCCATGAAATCATTATACAGTACATAAGCGAAGACCTCTTGGACTCATCAAATCTAAAAGTTATTGCAATTCAAACTTTAAAATTTGAATTAATTCTAATATAAGTTATTATATAAAATGTCATTTCCATTAATAAAGTTGACAAACAATAATTGATTTAATTTGAAAACAATTGTGTACTCAATTATATTGAAAGTGTTGAAAAAATAACTTTTGACTAAAACTATACAAATATTAAAATAACAGTTAATTTGACTGTAAATAGAAGTAAAAGAAAATTAGAAAAAAGAGTGAAATAATGGTAAATACCTTCTGAAGAAATGGCTTCAATGACGAGCACAGGTAATAGTGATCCATAAGACCTGATTGAGTGATGAGATGTCTCACTGATGAGCGCCGACTGATTCACAACAGACTCGTTTAGTGATCTGTTCACAGATGTGTCGATAGAACTGATTCAACAATTAATTAAAACAAATATAATAACAATTAGTAATAAATAATAAATAATTGATATAATTATTGTTAAACAAAAACACTTACGAAAAGTGATTGCCTTTTAGTGAGCTTTTGATGAGAGACTGACTCACGTTATAATTGTTTCGGTTTAATGATAATTTCGATCTTAAGCTCAAAGACATGTCATATGGAGACCGAACTGGTGTTCGCTTTTTGTCGCTAAACATCACTTAATTATAAACAAATATAATGTATTATTAAATTAGAGAAGTATTACTTTTTAACTAAAATTGCCGGTAATTCGAATAAAATATTTATAAAAGTGTTTGAATTGAACTCAAAGCAAAACACATGACAAACATTTTGTGCGTTCACTGCATTCAATGCCATAATAGAGACGTATTATATGTTTTCACTTTAGATGTAATCAAACGAAACACATGTTTGTTATGAAAATTAAATATTTAATAATTATTTATATATTATTAAAATAAAAGTAAATTTACATTTAGCGTAATTAATAAACAGAAATGGATTTGCGGTGGAATTCATTGAATATAAACAAAGCAATAGTTTCGGTGATTACTAATGTACTGAAGTTTGATGTGATGACTGCCGTACAGTCGGCTACGATTCCGCTCTTTATATCCAACAAAGACTGTGCCGTAGAGGCAGTCACTGGCAGTGGAAAGACTTTGGCTTTCATTATACCTATTATTGAGATCCTTATGAGGAAAGCACAGAACGAGAGAATGTCTGATCAGGACATCGGCGCCATTATAGTGAGCCCAACACGAGAATTAGCGCAACAGATATATGAAGTGCTCAACCATTTCATTAAAGACAATAACGATATTGAATTGATTGGAATGCTATTAATGGGCGGAACCAATGTTCAGATAGATATCGATAAGTATAAGACATTTGGCGCACATATAGTGGTTTCAACTCCCGGAAGATTATGTGACTTATTGTCAAAATGCGAACAATTCTCTAATAAAGTGAGAAAATGTTTAGAAGTGTTTGTTTTAGACGAAGCCGACTATATGTTGGGGTTGGGATTCGATAAGGCTTTGGATCTCATTCTCTCTTATTTGCCTAAACAGAGAAGGACTGCACTCTTCTCTGCCACACAAACCAAAAAATTGGATCATTTAATGAGAGCCGGACTCAGAAATCCTGTCAGAATTGAAATTAAAGAGAAAGCTATCAACCCTTCAGTCAGTGCCGAGCAATGCCTTCAAATGCCTCAAACTCTTGAAAATAGTTATGTTTTATTGAATTCTTGTTCCGACAAATTGTCGTTTATTATTGAGTTCATTAGAAGGGACTTGAACGCAAAATATTTGATATTTATGTCCACCTGTGCTCAAGTAAACTATTTTGAAGCTCCCATTTCTAAATTCTTGAGAAAATACTCTCAAATTCCTATTTTGAAAATTCACCGCAAACTCAAACGAAAGCGACAGAAAATTTTCGATCAGTTTAGAGAAAGCAATAATGGAATACTTGTGTGCACTGATGTCATGAGCAGAGGTGTAGACATTCCACAAGTGGATTGGGTCCTGCATTTCGATCTTCCGAACTCTATTGAAAGCTATATTCATCGTTGCGGTCGAAGTGCTCATCAAATTGGTGTTAACGGTAACTCTCTTGTGATCGCTTTGCCGAATGAATACGAATTTATTACTTTATGTCAATCAAAAGGAATTGAACTCAATTTGTTTAAACCTCTAATAAATATCGATAAAACTCTTAAGACAGCAGTAATTGAATACTTGAAAAAAGAGTCGCGAAAAGACCGAAACTTTTATGAGCTGGGAATGCAAGCGTTCGTCTCATTCATTCGCACTTATAGTTCAAAGAATTGTATGTCAAATATTTTGTATAAATCTTTAGATACTAATGATTTGGCCAACGGTTACGCTTTGCTCAAAAGGCCAGTTATGCCAGAATTGAAGCATAAAAATAAAGGCGAAACAGTTTTTAATACAACAAGTGATGACATAAAGATAGCCAACAGTTTCAAGAATGCGAGACATCAAAGTCTAAAAGAAAAAGATTTTTCAAAGAAGTTTATTGTAAGAAAAGTTTCTAAAACTCATGCACTTATTCAAAAGTCTAAATTAAAAGGAAAACGAAAGAAAGAGTTTATCAATCAGTTAGAAATGGAAGAGTTGGCCTCAGACGCAAAAATGGTGAAAAAGCTCAAAAAAGGCAAAATCTCATCGAAAGAATTTGAAGAACATTTTGGTTTAATATAAATTCAATTTATTCCATATTCAAAATTATTATTTTTTTAATAGACTCATAGAAGTCAATGTTTTTAAACTGAAAATATTATGGCTGTTGAGAATTAATAATAATTAAAGTTAATACAGTCTGACTCAGTTATGTGCAACACATCGGTGCAGCAAAAACTGGTTGTCTATAACCGAGTTCCGAACTGTATCCGAACTCAAGTTTTTTTTAAATATCTTAGAATAATGAGTATTTTTATCTAATAATTGAATAATTTAGTATTTTGTGACTTAATGAATAGTCAACGTTAACGTTTGTGACCATTTTTAAATGGAACTAAAAATAGAATAGTTCCAGAAAAGCGATGAACAAGGCTCGAGTTTTTCAGGCTCAGTGGTGAGCCTGAGTAAATTGAGAAAAACAGCCTATGCTCGAGCCTAGAACCCTCGAACCTGAGTCTTATGCTTAACCCTGAATAGAAGTATTAGTAAATGAATTTAAAGAAAACTTTATTCAATTTTGCGAGACTGCAACCGAGCCTTGAGTCTGAAAAAAGTCCGGGTCTGTAAGTCTATTAAGCGCTATTCTAATGAATTATTATTTAAATGGTTTCAATTTTGTTATTCAAATTCGTACATTAAAAGTGTTGCGTATGAGTGATTTGCTTATATCCGAACTATTTAGGACCCCATAAGACTTGCGGTTAAGCATTTGTACTCGTGATAGATATTATATACGTTTGAAACAAATGAATATTTTGCTTAAAATGTTTTTTATGTGCACGAGATTAGTGCTCAAATCACTTCTTGATAAAAGTTAATCTTTCAAACCTCGACTCAAAGTCTAGAAAACTAAACGGTCAACTGCAGTGCATAAGAGTACTGTTGCCTATAACCAGGTCGGACTGTATTATCAAAAGCACAAATATAATTTGTTTTCTAAATTACTTAAACATTTAATCATTTTTAAAAACTCAAATCAAAAAACAATTAACATTTTTAACTATTGTTAAAAATAAAATCTTTAAAGCTTTTTATCATAATTTTATTATTTAAATACAGGTAAAAGTCCTATAGTTATCACTCAAATCCAATCAATGCAAAGTTAAAGAGCTATAAAGAGCTGATAAATTGTATTGAACATACATAACTTTATCTTAATTTGAAGGATATGTTTGCTTTTGTTGTATTACTTGTATTTTTGGCAAATTATTTTGGTAAGTAATGCAATAATTTGTTCATAAGTTCCTAAATCACTGAATGTATAGATTACAAAATAAAGATCTAGACCACTACTGATCCAGGTTTACTCTATTATCTTATATACATAAGCAGTAATATAGTAATAAAATGAGGTATTAGAGGAAAACCTGGATCAGTAGTAGTCTAGATCTTTATTTTATAAACAATACACTTGAACTTAAAGGAACTTAAGTCTAAAGGTTCTAAAAATAAATTTATTTGTATTCGGATTCTAATAATTTTTTATATCTCAGCAATAATTAGGAAATAATTAATATTTTTTTTTAAAAGTTAAAATATAGTTTTTTAAAATTCAATATTAAACATTTATTGTATAAAAAAATGAAAATAAGCGTTTGAAACGTTTTCTGTTTTCTTCAGCCAACTCCCTAATGAGAGGAGATTTCACTGAGGCCCATGAGATTTTTACAGGTGGAACCTGTGTCGGCGTGGGCAAACGCGTCGGGCCGTAGGGATGTTTAAAAAACACTGAATATGTGACCAACATATAGCAGAGAAAATAGCCACGCCAGGGGTTCGAACTCAGACCCTTCGATCCAGAGTCGAAGCCATAGCGTGTTGCTCCACTCCTCCCCTTTAAATGAAAATAAGTCTTTAAAGAATTCGCATACTAACTATTTTTTCTAAATAAAAGTTCATATTCTTTAAAATCCTTATGAATTTGTAAAAGTTAGTTAAAAAATTTTACAATTTTTCTTTGAAATCATTGTACAGTACTTTCCTATTTTTATGCCATACTGAAAATCTTACTAAACTTGTAATAAGTTCTGGTCTAAAAAGATAGAATCTCATAGAAAGTGATTATCCTTTCAAAGTACAGGTATCTTATACAGTGTATTAAACGTTGATAAAAATGCAAAATTTACATATAATAATAAATTGAATGTTTTATATAAACCTTCAATACATTTAAAAGAAAGTATTTAAGTAGTTATGATTTGTTTAGTCAATGCAAATAATCCTTGTGCTCCACGAGATTATGGAAAAGGATCCACAGTTTGCGTATGCAATACAACATATTGCGATACATTCGATCCAATTAGTAAAACACTTCCTGGAATTGTAACTGTTTATGAGAGCAACAAAAGCGGAGACAGATTTAAAAAGCAAACCTTTAAGTTTAAGAATAGTTCAAGTTCTGACCCAACAACTAATGTTACAGCAGATGGAAAAATAGTTACCATTAATCGAGATGTTAAATATCAGAAAATAGTAGGGTTTGGCGGAGCGTTCACAGACGCGGCTGCCATTAATATTCTTAGTTTAGACCAACAAATGGCTGAACGCATTATAAATGATTATTATTCGCCAAATGGTTTATCGTATTCTATTGGAAGAATACCTATGGCTGGTTGTGATTTCTCTACTAGAAAATACACTTATGATGATAATGAGGAGGATTTACAATTACTAAAGTTTAATTTGACTGAAGAGGACACCAAATTTAAAGTAATTCTTATTCTAAATGCTCTTATTCTTTAATTTTAAATCTTAAGAATTTAATTACAGATACCATTAATTAAATTGGCTGTAAAGCAAAGTCCTCATAAAGTGAAACTATTTGGGAGCCCTTGGAGTGCACCGGCTTGGATGAAGACCAACAGTGATTTAGCTGGAAAAGGAAGTCTCAAAGGAGAGCCTGGAGGACAGTATTACAAAGCATGGGCTAAATATTTTGTTAAGTATGTCTATTATTCTCAATAAAAATAAAAACTCTCAATGTGAAGAAACTTTTAAATTAATAAAAGTTTGATATTCTTTAATTTGATAGATTTTTAGATGCATATAAAAGTCATGGACTTGAATTATGGGGTGTGACCGCTCAGAACGAGCCATATGATGGAGAAATACAAGGGTTTACATTCAATAGTATGGGATTTACAGCTCAACAGCAGCGAGATTTCATACTCAAAGGTATGCTTTATATGGAAACACACTTTTTTAATTCTAAAATCTATTATTGACTACTTTTCTGCGTCAATATTTTTTTTATGTTAAATATCAATAAAATAAAATAAATTTTCTGTATTAAAAAGATCTCGGACCTGCTCTCGAAGCTGCCGGTTATGGGACAGACAAACTCAAACTTATGATAGTTGACGACCAAAGACTATTCATAAACCAATGGGCGAATGTGATACTCAAAGATAATGAAACTGCTAAATACATATCTGGCATTGCATTTCACTGGTATTTCAATACAGTGACTCCTCCGACAGAATTAGACAAAACTCATAATCAATTCCCAAACTATTTTTTATTATCCACTGAAGCATGTGAAGGAGCGAGCCCTTTTCAGGCAGACAAAGTATCGCTCGGAGATTGGAGTCGGGCCCAGAGCTATGCCTATGATATCATTATTGTATTAAAAAACTTTTGCAATAATAAAATAATTGTATTAAACATCGATTTATTTAAATGTTTAGGATTTACAGCACTTCACCACCGGTTGGGTTGATTGGAATCTAGCACTTGATGTGGGCGGAGGTCCGAATTGGTCCAAGAACTTTGTGGACTCGCCTATTATTGTGAACAAAACAGCCAAAGAGTACTATAAGCAGCCAATGTATTACTCTTTGGCCCATTTCTCTAAGTTTTTAGGACCGGACTCACAAAGAATTGGCGCTAAAGAGGAAGGAGTACAAAACTTGGAAACTGTTGTATTTGAAAGTGAAGAGAAGGCAATAGTTGTGATTGCTCTCAATCGACTCAATGATTCCATTCCTCTTACTATTAAAGATCCAAAATTAGGAACTCTTGAGACTTTTGTTCCCTCTTTTTCTATTCAGACTTATGTCTGGTATTATTGATATTGATTTCTATTCAATTCATTTGATTTGATTTCTTTAATTTTTTGTGATTAAATGGTTTACAAATAGTTGTATAATATTTGCATTTTTATTAAGTTAATCAAAAATGAAAAAACTTTTATAATGAGAACTGAATGAGAAAACTTTGACTTGAAGTGAAACGTTAGGCTCATATCATATCCTAATGAACTGCAAACGTATTTTGTGAATGAGTTATGCTTTGAGTGCTATTCAATTGAACAGCAATTACATAAAAATAACGATAAAATCAATGTTTTTGTCAACAAAGGATACAATATATTGAGATTAATATTTAATTAAAATTATAATTACATAATATTAATAAAAATAAAGAAAATAGAGATCGAATGCAAGCGATGGCAACAACGATGACATATGACGGACATTCAGCAAAACGTATTAAAACGGCTGATGAAGTAATTTATTCATAATTATTATTATTATTATTATATGTTTTATACTTCTATACCATTAAATACTATTTGGTCATTAAGAGACGTATTTGGGTCAAAGGTCAGAACACAAGGGCTTCATTTTTAAAGTGATGGACTTCAGTGTGCAATACATTGATAAGCAAATGAAGCCGACCTCACCTGACCTGACCTTAACTGTAATCCTTATTTGGCTTAAGTGTTGATATAATGCAAACCCATTTATCAATGATTAAAAACTTCTGATTTCCTGTATTTAACATCTTATATAATATAACATTTGGTACATATCATAGTCTGCTCTCAAAGTTGGTGACAATGTTTTGAAACAAATTTTATTACAGATATTCATAGAAACGCTTCTTAGACATTAAGAGTCAGAGATAAGTCAGACATTAGACATAACAAAGACATTCATTTTGAGCTTAAGCTTATTTACAGTTAAGCAAAACTTTTAAACTAATAAACAGTTAGACTCGAAAAATAATACACTTTAAGAAATAAGTGATTTTTGTTAAAGTTATTTAACATTAAAAAGATTGAAATGAGATTCACATGAAATTAATCAATTATTTATTAAATAGGATCGAAATTATAACCAAAGCAATTATTTCGGTCATTCGAACTCCAGATATTCCAACCCTAACAGGTATGCATTTAATACATTCATTTAATATAAATTATTATTATTATTATAGATATTCATCTATTTATACCATTAAACAAAGCTTTCTTACGAATTTGACTTCTATTTGTTAATCAAATTTTATTACAATATACTATATCTTAATTTTAATGAATGCAAGTTATGTTACAGTCATTCCCGTTTATAGTGAACGGGTTGGTTCCACAAAAACCGTTCACTATAAACGGGAATCACTGTAAGTATATTGTGTTTCACTACAGTTATATTTCAGGCTTTAGATAATAAGTTTTAAATTATTTTTAAGTCTTATAATAAAAGCATTGGTATAGCCTTTAAAGTGCATTAGAATTTTATGATTTTTTAAGGAAAATCTGAATCGTTTTACTAAAAAATTTATTTATATTATTGCGGAATTACAGGCATTAAAAATAATATAAATTGCTTTTTGATTGCTTCGCAGATAATATAACATAAGTATAACCCGATATTAACTATTGAGACCCGTATAGAAAATTAATTTAATTTTACAAAAACAGGACTTAAGAAACATTTTTATAGCCTTTTCAGTACATTTGATTTTAAAAATAGTATAGAAAAAGGTGAATATTTAATATTTAATTTGAAATAGGATTATCATAATTACAGTTAATACCAGTATTTCCATGTATTGTTTGATACTCTTTAAGAACGATTTTTATTTTGTTTTACTAATAAAATAAAACAACATCTAAAACATATAAAACAAGTTTTGTTCAAAAATGAATTCATCATTGAGAGAAAATAACTTGAGTTGAAGAACAAGATCTGCACAACTTTTCAAGTTTAATGTCAAACATTTATTTGAAGTTCATTTTATACAAAACTTTTATTTTCAGTGTTTCATATTTTCTTATGTAAAAGTTGTTCCACAACTCTTTATTAGTGAACATTTTTCAATAATGTTGAGTTATGAACATATTTGTTGAGATTTTTATTAATTAAATTGAAATTAGTCTAAAATAGTATTTATATTATATTGTTTATGGTGTAAATGGCATTGTCAGGCGCCTCAGGCAGAGATCGGTCATATAATTGGCATCATTTAAATGCTTTCATAAAGTTTCGGTTTCATAACAGCGATGAATCTAAAGCTGATTACAAAGTATATTCACCCCAAATGAGACAGTCTTCTAATTTATCGATTGGTGTATTCACAGCTTTTAATTATAGAAATAATTTTGAGTCCATTTCATGCGTCAATAATCATATGAAGTACTTATGCTTGCGTGGAATGTATAATAGTTTGTAAATTTATATTAATTTAATCTGTTTTGTATAGAGATGACGACCGCGTGAATCATGTCTTACTTATAACAGTCATTAATCCCGCGTATCCGATAACTTGTGTAAGTGATTAACTCAAAACTGCTAATACAGCTTATTTTATTATTAATCGCTATTTTCAGGATGTAATCAATCAAATCTGTACCCCAAACGGCAAAGTCTTGAGAATTGTTATCTTTAAGAAAAATGGTGTGCAGGCTATGGTTGAATTCGATTCTGTGGACTCAGCAAAACGTGCCAAACAAGCTCTTCATGGGTGCGATATTTATTCAGGATGTTGTACTTTACGCATCGAATACGCAAAAGTATTATTTTAATTAAATAATTAATCTTTAGTTCATTATAATTAATAAACTATTTTATTATACTTAACAGCCCACTCGTCTTAATGTTTACAAGAATGACAATGAAAGCTATGACTACACTAATCCAACTTTAGGTAAGTTTTTAATTTTGTTTACAAGTAATTAAAGGTTTGACAGTATGTTAAAAATAAATATAAAAGAACAATAACTTATATCCGAACAAATAATTGAAAATCACAACAAACTCAGTCGACATTTCATTTCAAGCATATCTCACGTCAATAGTGAATATATTTATATCAATAACTTATTCATCTTATGCCTCATTCAACAACATTCATGTGATTATTAAGTTTCCTGACATTGAAATCTTAATAAAACAAATCCATTGACATTACCGTATAATAAAGGTTTCCTAAAATTCAAAATATAAAAAAATAATTCCAATATTAGAACACAAGTGACCAATAAATGACACGCACAGCAAGTTATTCACATAAATCGGAAAAACAACAAATTCATTCACAATTAATATTAAATATAAATAACAATCTTAGGAGAAATTGTAAACAAATGCGAACAAATTCTTCTATTTTCTAATTGTTTCACAACAATTACATTAATTTATAACAACATCTATAATGAAGACATCAATACTATCCAATTGAAGTAAACCTTTACAGAGAAATATAACGCGAACAGAAAGAGAACCATTGAAGTTATAACATGTTAATGTATAAACAGGCTATCGTATGGACCAGAAGATAGATTGGGTCTCAAAAGTTCGATTTTGGATTATTAAATATGAGCTGAATTAATAAGAAGTTGATATTATTGGTTAATTGATTTATTCTTGGGTTCATTTTTGGTGGTAATGGCTTTGATCCATATTTTCATGAAATTAACTCTTCAATAGTACTCAACGTTTTGGAAATGATTCTAAACTTAAGTTATTATTAAAATATAATTATTTCAATTTTTAGGCAAACCATGTGATAGACCGGCACTTTTGACTGAACCCACTGGACGTAAGTATATATATACTGTGTTTGCATACATTATAATTCTTTATATGAATAAATATTTTAAGACTTGTTTGATGTGTCAATAGATATGATGGGCGCCGACGCCAGCAGTCGAAGTTCAACTTCACATCCGGGTAATTATGCTCCCGATCATAACGAAGGTTATCATCACGACGGATATGGTGCTCAGGCTAGACCTCCTCCACAACCATATATGCCCGACCCGTATATGCAACACACAGACCCGTCAGTATAAATACTTCCCTTAAAATTTATTTTAAATTTAGGTTTACTTGCATTCAAATAAAATTATTGTATATTTTGTTTAATTATATTAAATATTACATAAATTGAAAATATTATTCTCTCTTAAAATAATAATATAGTTATAGAGATGGTCGTCAGCCACCAGTGTTGGCCACTCCACCTGCCCCTGGATATGGACCACCGCCACCACAAGCACCGGCACCTTTGATAGGTAATTAAAACTAAAATTTTATGATACAATTTAAACGATTTTCTCCTGTTGAACAGGCGGACCCCCACCTCCAACAGGTGCTCCCCAACAGGGGGCTGTTATGATGGTCTACGGTTTAGATCACGAAAAAATGAATTCAGAACGACTTTTCAACTTATTCTGTTTATTCGGAAATGTTGTTCGGGTAAGACTTTTGATGTTTTATAATAAAGGTCTCTAATTCTCTAATTATTCTCTCATCTTATAATTTAAGGTCAAATTTCTGAAGAGCAAAGAGGGCTGTGCTATGGTTCAAATGGGAGATCCTGTCGCTGTCGAGCGATGTTTGAGCGCATTGAATAACGTGACCTTTTTTGGTCATAAAATGCAATTGAGTTATTCAAAGCAGGCGTTTCTCAATGATGTCCAACAGCCCTTTGATTTAATAGACGGCACGCCTTCTTTCAAAGATTTTATGGGCAACAGAAACAATCGGTTCACTAATCCTGAGGCCGCTTCCAAGAACAGAATATCTCCCCCGGCAAAGGTTCTGCACTTTTTCAACGCACCCCACGGTGTCACTGAAGACGATATAATGTATATATAATAACATTTAAGTTTTATTCGTTTACTCAAAAATCACAAGTTTTTATTATAATTATTTGTTAGGAATATATTTAAGAACAACGGTCCGGCAGCTATTCCTAGTGCTGTCAAATTCTTTCAATCAAAAAGTATGAACACTTTACAAACATTTAATTGTTAACTAAACCGTTAATTTAATTATTCGATAATTTAGCCGAACGCAGCTCTTCAGGTCTGATTCAGTTTGAAAGTGTTGCCGAAGCGATGGAGGCTTTGGTGCTCTGCAATCACGTCTCAATTCCAAACCCAAGTATACATTCATTATATGTGTTTTAGAAAATATCAAATAACTCACAATTTAAATGATGCAAATGTTTAATCTAATGAAATGTTAATTTTATTCACAGGCGGAAAGTTTCCATTCGTTTTCAAACTTTGTTTTTCATCGACTGGTTCCAGATTCTAATTATTTCATATTAAACACTAATCTTATTATATATGTAATGAATTAATCTCAAGTATTATTGACTGATTTGTTTTCATAACAAAAATCTTTAAAAAGTTATCGACAAAGACAAAGATACAATTATAGATCAAATTAATTAATTTCAAATGAATTGCAAATATATTTTTAGAAGTTTTTATTTTTCATTGATTTTTTTTGAAACAAATTTTATTAAGCAATTGAAAAAACTTAATTTATATATTGTTGAGATTAATTCAATACATTATAACTGCAAAAGTATTCCCATTGCGTGCTTTGCATCAAATATAGAATAGAATCACAAAAAGAACAAATTAGTTGAGTCTCTGTTATGTATTTTATACAAAGCATTAATCGCTGCCAACGATTAAATTTTGTAAACAATGGGAAATCAGTTTTTAGACACTTATACATAGAAATTATATAATTCTGAGAAATGAAAAATTAATTATTTTCTTTATTCTTATCAATTATTAATATATTGAGTGTTTGAATAGTATGAGCACATGATTTAATAAGTTGTGTTAATTGTATACAATCATTAACTTTATCACAATAATCGAGTTTATTTGTGGCCCACTTTAGCTTTTTGTGTACAACCCTTTGTGTTCTCTCTAAGTCTCTCTTAAACTCTAATGAATTAAATGACATTTCATTTTCATAATTTATCAGTTCTTGTGTTTCATCTTCTACTTTGTCGGCAATCATTTCGCAAACATCTGAGCCTGAGTTCGATGCCTTCATATCTATTGCGCAATAAATTATTAAAATAAGTGATAAAACAGAACAATTGTTAACAGGTTTCAAACTAATAGTTGTTCTCATAAGTCATCATTATTACCATTAATAAAGTTTTGGTTCTTTTGTGTC
>JAQGCH010000369.1:0-24951 GCA_034699485.1 Nanhermannia elegantula | reverse complement strand
GAGAAGGCGTTATTCACAACAATTTCTTGTTTTTTCTCTTATTTTGTTATTTGTTGTTTTGATGCCGTCCTCTGGTTGTTAACGCACATAAACCAACTTTGATCTTATAAATGGTAAGTTATGTCAAAAAATTGTAATTCTATCTCTTTTTTGCGTTAAGTCTTATCTAAAACTTAAATTTACTTTCAATTCACTTTTCAAAAGTTTATTATCAACAAGAAAATTGTTTTCACTTTAATATATATTTTGTTATAAACAATGAAAAAGTTAATTTTGGTCTAAATATCGGTAGTTTTAAAGGAATAGACTTAACAAATAAAGCGCTATCTTTGGCATAATATTTGTGAGGAAGTGAATCATTCCGGAGGTCTATCAATATGTGAGAGACTGTTTGCACAAACTGTTCTCACTATACTGTGCATACATTGCTCTGCAATTAGGCTTCAGTTTAACGAAGTTGTGATTTGATTTTGACATGAAATTAAATTTACATAAGCATGAGATCCACCATGTTTTCTATTAAAATATATTTTCACTTTCATTCTGACAATTACTACAAAACGAAATTTAATTTATTACTGATGTGTCATTGTGTCGGTCATACAGTAGAAACTGAGATTGTTTTTTATTATATTTATAGTCATGTCATAGTTACTAAACTTTAAATCATTGTAGAAATTCATTTACATCATAGTTATGTAAACTCTTCAAATTATAGTATATATTCATAGACTAAACATTATCTCTTGTTTCATAGTCATAACGAAATCGAAGTAATGATAAGTTAAATTAGATCTCAATGTCGAATAACTTTATTATAATATACTGATACTCATAAATATATTAAACGCCTTCATCTCTTGTAAAGTGTAGATTAGATTTAACTCAGTGTAGATTCTTATACAATCTCAATGACAACTATCTTTTATATTAAGCTTTTTTATAGTACTCTTACATTACTATTTACTGCTCTGGTTACACACATCTGATGCCTCAATTAGAAGAAACACAAATTAAACAATTACTTCGATGACTAATTTTAAGTGAAATCTAAATCCGCTGATTATTGTTTCAAATATTTATGAAATAACATTAATAGCAAAAAATTAAATCCAATTGTGTTAACTATTTAGTCAAAAAATAGAGCAAAGAATTTATTAAGTTATTCTTTCAATTAATATCTATATAAGAAATTCTTAGTTATCTTGAGTTCAAGGGATCAACGGTTGTAATAAAACCAAATAAAAAACTTCATCTTATTCTATTATAGTAACTGATAAGTTAAAAGTGATAAATGATATACTGAGTTAAAAGTATGTTATATTCGCTTTTCTTATTAGAGTTTTCATAACAATTACTTATTCTAATTTTTTAGATACTTTATAATTAGTTTTTTATTACTGACACTGTCAGTGTTATTCACTGTTAAAATAGACCATCGGAGGATTTATTACTGAATAAACATACGTATGATGTAAGTGTATAATAACTTTAATTTTAAACTTCTATTTTACTTAATTGATTTGAATTACTTTCCCAAAAAATGAAACCAATGACTCAAAACAGACTTTATTAATTTTTGTTGAGTCAGTTCTAATTTAAGCTCAATTTCTAGATCACATATATAAGGGAAAGTTCGTCCGACAATCATATAAACTCATTTTAAGGATATTGTCGCCGACTTATAAATGTTAAATTGTTTACTCAAACTTTTTTCAGGGAAAATATTACTGTTGTAATACATTATTGGTTTAAGAGCGCGTACGCTATCAAACAATATCTCTAAATTTAATGCATTTTTATGGGGTCTTAGGGGTAATGCATTATTCATTAAAATGCATAACCCTTTTTGTCTTTTGGCGAATATCTAAATTAAATTTTTAAATGAGTTGAGTATAAGCTAAAATTGAGCAAATTTTCAATTAACAAGACTTTCAAAATGAATTCTCTTGCATTAGTTATGCTAATAATCTGGTGATGAATCAATTTGATTGTCATCATTAGCTGATGTGCCCTTAAATTAAGTACTCAGCTCATTCATTGAATTACAAGTTAATGCATCTCAATTATAAATATAAACTTTTTATTATAGAATAAATATTATATTCAATATAATTTTATTGTATTGATCAAAATAGTATAAAACTTTTGGTATTCATGGTTTTAGTAAAGCTTCAAATATTGTCTAAAAGAAATTGTTTCGTTAAATTTGAATTACTTGAGTTGTTATGCAACTCAATCATTATATATTTTACTTTAGAAAAGTCTCATTTTATTTATTAATTAATAGTTTATAGCGTTTATAACCAATGAGGTTATAATATTAATAGTGATTCAAACAAATTTTATTTGTTATACAATTAGCTTTCAAGTGATTAATTGTTTTAAATATATTTTTAGTTTATATTTTCATTAATCTTTCAAAAGCTTAAGTACTATTTGTCATTAAACATAAATAGATATTTTAAAATTTTGAAGTTGAATCAATTTTTACGACACTTGAAAAACAGTCTTAATGGTATAATAATAGTGATGTTGATGCTCGTGTTTACGCTCGGGTATTGACGCACACACCCGAGTATTGAACATCACTGTATAGTAGAGCTCTAGCTTTTATCGTTTTTATTACTAAAAAATATATGTTTGAGTTCAAATGACTCAAAACTATTTGCATCCAAACTATTTGAACGCTTTCCAAAGAGAACATTATTAGTTACTTATAGTGAGTTATTTATGTGATTTACGGATCTCTATATTTAAAAAATAAAAGTATATATGTCTGTATTTTTAGCCTTTTTAGTTCGTTTTAGTTCATGTGAATTATGAAATGTTGCTTTTAATTAATAAGTAAATGCAAATTATATTAATTGAAAAAATCTTTTTCAACAAATTGATATGACGTAAAAGAATTGACGTAAATTTCATGTTATACTTTTCCTAAATATCCAAATTTCAATAACTCTGCTTAAAATTAGTATTTTAGTACTTTCAACGTCGAACACGAGGAAAAGGAATTATTTCAAACAATTTAGTAAAGTTTTGAATGATAGGCAACTTTAGCTGCACCTCAAAAGTTCTGTAATCGGTTTTATTTTTCTGTAAGTAAATAAGTTGTAATGATCTACAAAACTATTGAATATATTCTAAGTTCAAGTATAAAATATATTTGTAATAATTTGTGTCTTAAACATATGTTTTAAACCAGAATATGTTGTCCATTAACGCATACTCACGTAGAAAGAGAACATAATTTATTCACAAACGTTATTGAGTAAGAGCTAAAGAGAAACACTTTAAATTATAGTTGAATTGGATTAGTTTAAGACTTTGAACTCGAAAGCTTTGTCAGAATGCAGTGATTATAATATAATATTAGTTGTTATTATATAATAATAGGATGTGTGTGTGTTGGGCTAATTAATAAAAAGTGTCACTATTCTGTAAAATAGGTCAATCTTATGTTTTACTAAATTATCTCTGTTTATGCGTGTGCTGAGCCTTCCTCTAATAGTTTTAGGCTTTTGTCATCTTTTTTTACTGAGAATAGAGAAGGTTTGCTTGGATTGCATGCAAACGTATATACTTTACTATAAGTCAGTTAAATGGAATGTATTGTAGACCTTACTTACCTTAACTTTGATCCATAAAAACATGACACACCCAAACATCATTCCTTTGGACATCAGTATAGTTAGTCGAGTAAAAGAGGTTTGCGTGCTTCTCAACTGTCGTAATCTGCATTATGAGCGCTCATCTTTTCATTGACTCGAGGTTTGACTTCACATTATTTTGAGGATTTAGAAGTACTCTGCGGTTTACATATTGTCTAACTCATGAATGTGCTGTACTTTAAACAAGAATATATGCCTCATATGCCTCTTGAATAGTTTATAACGACTTCAAAGACATGACACGCAAATGGAAATTGAACACTGAAAGCAAAACTTTCAATAATTTTATTTCTCTCTATCTAAATTTAGCTTTTCTTGTTTTATACACTTTTTCCAAGCTTTTAAATAACAATATTTTTTTAATTTATATTTATTACAAATTATGTTATACAGCAGTAATATTTATTCTAATTAATTATTTATTTGTAACACAAATTCATATTAATTAAAAATCAATATCACGATAAATAACATATATATCAAGATTTGTAACTTTATAAATATTAATTTTTAAGTTATTTTTATTTATAAATATAAAGTTTTGGGAAAAAATATACTGATAATTATAAGCTATCAAATATTTCTTAGTATGTTATTAAATGTCGATTTTATTGCTTCTAATAAAATATTAAATCTATGTCAAATAATCACATTATTTTGAAACAACAATTCTAAAACTTTCTAGTTTAAGGAATTCAATTTTGCTTAAAAATGAATTTAGGACTTTAATGTGAATTTTAAATTCTAAGGATTTATCATTTACTGTGATCTCTTCAATCGATGAAAGTTTTTTCCAAAAGTGAACAGTTGGCAGTTTTGATTAGATTATAGGATATCCCATATACATCTCATATTAATCATAACTTAAGAGATATCAATAATCCCTGAATCAATAAAGACCTTTGACTGGATAATCCATATACAGTAATGCAAATATTGACTAAGATTTAGATAAGTCGATGAAGAGATAGAATGGAAATCTGGTTTTTCTCAATGGGTTATTTAATATAATAATTACTGATGATATTTTATTGGTAAACCTACTGTCAATATATGCTTTTATTCATTTTTTTAATAATACTTTTCTTAAGTTATGGGTTTAAACAAATTTTTGGTTTAATTAGAACTTTTAATGAAAAAATTGTGATTTCATTAAAAGACTCGACTCTACATATTCTCAATATATTTAATTATAAAATAAACGCATAGAAAGAGTCAAAAAGTATTTAAAATTGATAGTGAAACTGTTATTATCCAAGTTATTTGTCATTGTATTTATATGTTCTGTATAGACTTGTTGAATAATTATTATCGATAAAGTATAGGATGTGCCAGATAGGATATAACAGGTCTACAGATAACAAAAATTCGTATCCTTTTTGTTATTTAAAATTCAAAACAGTAAAGTTCACAGTTTTTCTTTTAAGTTTATAATTAAATATTTTGATTATTTTGTTGTAATTTAATCTTTGGCTAATATTTATTAACTATCAATTTCAAGTTATGTTGAATGAAGTGTTAATTTTTAACCTTATTTTGTTGCGTTATTTTTTTGATTTTGTTCATTACATTATTGGAACCGATGATTAATATAAATTATAAGCTAAAATATAATTTGATTTGAAAAATAATCAATGAACTATTCCAATTAATTGGTCACTTTATAGTATGGGTTGACTCATTCAAGATTCCATTACTATTATATAAGTTATTAATCTGAGACATTCTGTATAACTTGTAAACGAAAGTAATAATTGTTTGTGGGAATTACGACCTTGTAGTCGATGGTATCAAAAGTTATAGTTGTATTCTAATAACAATCTCCATGGAGATATAGCCCATGAAAAGTTAATAGCCGATGTCTACAACTTATTTTATACCTTACTCTACATATATAACTATTCTTGGTTTGTATTATGAATATTTAGAATAAAATACATACAAAAAATATTACAGATTAGAGCATTTGTTCCATTCACTTAACAACACTATTTTGCTTTCGTGCACTTGTGTTAGGTATTTTCAATTTTGCAAAATATTTTGATAACTTATTCTTTTGTTAAGAAGTAGTCCATTGAATAAAAAAGTTTTCGTAACTCATGTTTATGTTATATTTGCCAATTAGATGACTAAATTGATTTACTCATGATATCTGTTGATGGGTGAGACCAAAGTGACATCATCTATTGCTCCACTCCATCAATGGCTTTCAAGCAGAAAGAGAAGCAGAGAGGTAAGAATTTATTTAACACATATACTAATTATAGCAATTATTCACATGTAATTATATGCAAATTATATATTTCAATATTAATTCTTGTGATAAATCCTTTTGGTTTTAAAATCAAGTTTCTACTTTTGATATGTATATAAAAAGAAAGATGTATTAAGCTATTTTAATTTTTATCTTTCAAGTCATTTCTAAAATTTATTTTAAAGAGATTTTATTTTTTTATACTAAACTTCCAAAAAGTAGTAAAAGTTATTTAATACATTTCTCTCTTGTGATTCTTTTGCATAATTAACTGATTTAAAAAAATTGTTACATATCCATTCAAATGCAATTGATTCCAATGGAACTGTAAGAATTGAAATCAATTAAAAAAGTCAAACTATGCTATAATCACCTCAAAAATTACTATTGAATAAAGTTATCACTTGAGTTTGTAATATTAAATACAAGTATTATAAAATATATATTTCAAACACTTAAGATAGGGTTAAAGTTAATATATCACATATTGTAGTTTAGATTACAAACAACTCTGACGAGTCGGTAACTAATTTTTTTGATCTGAATATCGATTTTTATGTTTAGAATTTACAAGATTTTGGTAAAGGGAAAAACATTAGTTGTAAAATAACTGCATAGCGATGTTTCTAATCATTTAATTATATTTTCAAATAATACTCGGTGTGCGAATGCAGTGATAAACGTTTATTCCTTTTTAGTTATTCAATGAAAGAAAAATTGATTTATTTTCTTGCCTGCAAAAGAACAACATATGAAAACGAAACCACAATTATATAAAGAAGTTTTTATTTTATTATTGAGTTACTAATAACGTATAAACATAAGCTCATAAAAATTTTTTGATATCACGCAAAATTAAAGTATGATTGTCAGGAATGTTATGATAATCGTATAACCAGTGAAAGTAAACGCAAAACATCAATAATAACCTGAAATGTCAGTACATGTGTGACAAGAGTTTTCATTGTAATGTAAATATAACTAAACCTCTACTAAATATGAATTCTTTTCTATTAATGCCTTCAATGAGTTTACTTCACTAATAAAGTTATAATTTTATAAATCGATATTAAACACATCTGACAAACAATTGTCACATGACTTGTAAGTTTTACTTGTATTTGAGATATTAAACTGACAGTAAGGGAACCCCATTGTCAATCGAGTATTTTAATCAAACTTATGTCAAACGAAATACTAATAAAATAATGAATTTTATATAAAAATTAGCTGTTCATATAGTCCATAACCACTTTCACAAATTTAGTATACAATCAAACATTTGTCAATTCAATAGATTTATTAGCAGCTATATATCTATATGCAAAATATATAGATTATTCATTTATATCCCGCCTTTCCGACTTATAGGTATTAAAACGGTTTATGCCAGATTAGGATAGTGTGAATCACATTCACAGTGAAACACTCAACTATCTCCAGCTAATCTGCAGCCCTGTTAAGAGTACTAAAGTAGGTTCTACGTCATAATGTCACGGTAAAAATGTCGCCGCGTCACAATTTTTACCGCGACATTTTGACGTGATACCACTAAAGTACCCTAAGTTGGGTCGCTTAGTCTATACTAGCCTTGGAAAACTTTTTTGGCATACAGTTAGACTCGAACCCACAGCCATTTAGTGAACTATATGCGAAATAACGGGAAAAGTGGTCCGGAATAGGTTAAATATGGTATCAAATTACTCATTTTGATGAGCAAAATTCAATATGATATCAATTACGTGGGTTGATCATTCCCGTCGGTAGTCGGCCAGTGGTAGGTAGGTCTGAAGTGAATAGGTATGATATCAATTACTCAACTCAATGAACTGAATCCAACGATGCATAACAATTGGAGGTGGGATTACGGAAAACCTCCATATATCCATTATAGAGGATTTACAATTATATTCAATTACTACATGATATTACAGCTAATTTTTTATATCAAAATTCTTTATTTAATAAGTGCTTTGCTAGAAAAAAAATCATTAAAATATTGCATTCAGAGATTAGAAAATTCTCATGTGTTTATACAGGTCTTTGTAATGTTCTGTATTCTTTTCATACTCAACAGGTTTCTGTTATGTAATTAGTTTGATATTCTACAAATTTGTCGATTCAATAAAATTCATTTCAAACATCCAATATCTTATACAGTACCAGAACGTGTATAATACCATATATAATACTTATTCATCATATAGTAAATAAATTATTTATATTTTTAGTTCTATATCTTAACGTTAACCTTAACATTCAAAAGATCACATAAATTTATTATGTGTGAAATAAACTCAACAGAATTCAACTGACATTTCACATGAATTCAACTCTATTTAGTTTCAATACAAACACAACAACATAACTATTATATTTGGGAAAACAAATGAATAAGTGTTAGAATTTTCAATTAAAGAACAAACAAATCTGTTAATACTAAATTACTTTTTGAATTAACTGTTAAAACAAAAGCGATAAATAAAAAAATTCAATTTTTATGAGTCAAGTTTTACAACTATTAATATTTCTCACAAAACCCGTTTTGTTATTCATGTAATGTTAAGATTCTAAGGAAATCTATGTGTACCCGAAATTGGATAGGGGTCAGACATTGGAAAGATCAAAGATTTGTCACCTTTATTTAACACCTACATTTAAATGCCAAAATAGCAATGTTTTGCATCCCATAGCTGGGTATGGCAGTGGCAGTCACTTTAATGTTAAACTTGATCAATAGACGCGTTCTTTAGTTTACCTAAATATAAAATATAATACTAATACAGTATAAATCAAGTTTACTGTAACTCTGTTTAATTACCGCAGCATTTATTTAAATGCTGTAAATCTTTTTAGATATAAATATTGGCTTTGAACTTATGCTAAAATTAATATTTTATTAATAATCAATCATTTTATTTCCTAACACTTTTTTATCTGTTTGTTCTTCAGTAAAAAATCTTATTTGTATTCATTTACATAAATAACTCTAATAATAAGAAAACTCAACCATTTTAATGTAATTAAATTTTTTATTGTTTGTCATTTATGCAATTCTTCTTGACTTTCCATTTCTCATGAATTTGAGAACATTTTTTGATTTAACTAAAAAAAGTTTCTACTTTTTTTACAAAAATTTTTAAATGACAGAAGTTTATAACAAAAAATCGCTTAGTTTTTGAGCTATTTATGGATAAGATGAACACTTTCATTAAGTAAATGCCTTAAGTATAGTATATATTTTCTACCATTTAATATATAAAATATTAAGTTTTAATAAAAAAAATATATTTTCATATCTTATTGCCATCAGAAATGTTTAACATAGATATCAAAATTATTGTATATTTGTTTCGATAAAAATTTCGATAAAAATTCTCATATTGTTATTTTACAAGAAAAACAAAGTCTTAATGTTTTAATAAGTTATTTGTGACTTTTCTACTGTATCATACAGTAAGTTAAAGTATATTTATATTCAATTATGTGAACAAATCTTAAGATTGAGTTAAATATGCGATTACTAGTATTCCTTATCTAAATATTAATATAATAATGAATGAAATGACTTGTAGAGGAGCTGTAGAGGAATTCATATATTTAAATGAAAAGTATGCTCTTCATTAGAAATGAAAAAACTTATTTATAATCAAAGTAAAAAAATAATAAAATTAATGAGAAATTAGGATACAATACGGAAAAACGTTAATTTGAAATATTCTTTGGTTATATCATTTCGCATCGTATTGTAATTATTTTAGCATAAAGTTAGATGTTCTCCAATCCACACCCAAAATACAGAAACAGGGCGGAGTGCATGAGATGCTCAACATATTTGTTGAGGTAAACCAAAATGTGTAGATATTTGAAACAAATGTGCATTTCCAGTGTGTGTTACACATAGGTCTCCACAAACTGAGTTTCGAGTATCGAGTTCTTCCTTAAGAGATAAATCTTTCTCAAATCATTTCGGAGTGATTTAATTGAATTCATTCAAGTGGTTCTAAGGCCGCAAAAGTTTGCCAACTGTGCTGTAGGTCTTACATAATCCATATTTTACTAAAATAGTTTATCACATATAATACAAATTGGGCGTTGTTTAATAAGTTAAGTTCAATATTTCAGTAGTTAAATGAATTACTAGACCTTACACAACAATATTATATAAACATTAAGAAGTAAACTAAATTATCTTAAATAATAATTTACAAAATTGTAAATCTCATTCATTTGAACTAATTTTCTAATTTTATTACTTTATTTTACTAGTCTTCAAAGTAATTATGAAAAGCTTACGGATTATCTTTCGTATGATAAACAATTTCTTGTATTAGAATCTTTTAATAAATTAACATATAATATACTTTTTTGGTATATTATATTAAAAATTTTAATTGAGTTATTCTTAAAAACTATTTCCATTATATAATTGATTTAGATTTCAATATTAGTATTCACTTTTAAAATAATATTATTATAACTGAAAATTTATTTTAAAATTTTCTTGAAATATGCGTTAATGAAGTAAACTATTGATTGCATTCAATTTCATCGTCAAATTTCTTTTGCAATTTTTTTTATAAAATATTATTAGAATGATTTGAAATGAATATAATATTATTAGTGAATTTGCATTACTATCAGTAATTTATTTTTTTAATAATTTAAAAATAGAAGTTTCGAGAAACTCGAAGATGTGCGAAAATCTAAACTTAAATTCTCGGAACACGACTATGATATCAGTTTTTCAATATACTGATTGTAAATCATTCTTAGATTAGAGCTTGACATAACAGTTTTCAGACAAGTCAGAGCTCTGGATACAGATTATGCACAGAGAGACAGAATAAACAAACAAATAATTAGGATTTATTAACATAATTTTTGAGAAAACTAACTGCAACTCTAAGGCCACTTTACTGTAAAGTTTCAAACATCACTACACTCTGTACTGTATTATTTATCATTAACTATAGTTATGGCATAGAATTAACGATAAATTGAGCTAATATTTCTCAATTTAATTTATGATTTATTCTTATAATAGAATTCCAATAAACAGAATCTCATTTTATCAGAATAAGTTATACATTAGGAGCATATGATTCTAAAGTTTTCTAAAGTTTTTTTCTAAACATTTTTCTAAAGTTATTTTTAAATAGTGATAGCATTTAATCTTCTGCTACTTTTGTAAAATTTTGAATAATAACTTAGTTATTTAATTTTTCGCTTAAATATTCTTTAAAGAGGAAATTGATCGCAATTGTATGTAACAATTTTGAATATTTGATTAATTAAAAATTTTCGGTCTCTTTCCTCAAGTTTAATCTTCGGGAAGAAACTAAATATAAAAACTTGAATTAACATATTAATGAAGTTAACAAAATACATGCATATTTCTTAAAGGTTTTGACAACTCTTATTTGTCCCTAATTAAGAGTTCTCTAATAACTTTGATAAAGCATTTTAATAAAATCAGTGAAAAACTTGATCTTTGATATCCTCCCATTACTATAATCGAAAGTTAAAAAAATCTTCTAACTGTATATTTTGTTTATATGTATGTAATATATAATTATATGTTTTATTATTAATATTGATTTTGCATTATTCTAAGTTCTATTATAAGTTGTCCCTTAGCTATAATTTTATTGATCTAGTAAATTAGTAGTATTTAATATTTACAAATTTTGTCAGCATTTATACATAAGCATGTACTGTAGAATCATTAATAATATAACTGTAACAGGGTATATAAAGGATTTCATGACTAAAAACAGTATTGTTAATAACTTGTAGATTACATAAAAATATAAAAGTATAATAAATACTTTTGCATTTATAATTAAATATGTAAACCTCACGATTTTGATGATTATGTTTTAATTTTAACTTTTTAGGCCATTCACTGACAGATTTAAACACTTCTAAATTCCAAGAAGTCCTTTCTCTGCTTACTCATGAATTCATATTAATTTTTATCTAAATTTTTACCTGAAATTTGATTAAAAAAATTTGTAAAGAAAAAATAACTTTAAATTTTATTATTCTTATTTCATTAAATATCTGCCATGTAACAATCCTCGAGTATTTAATGCTCCTCTTTAGCATTGAGCCTTCAATTTCCGAGCTTAAACATAAGGCACCCGAACATAATTAGATTTAAATCTTATGAATGCTTTTTCTGATTTAAAATTTTTATGTTAACAAAATTACATATTTTTAATAACACAAATTATTCATACTTAAAGAGTTTTTACATATAATTCCCACATAAAATTGTGAGTGGATGTGAGTCAAAATACCTGCCAATCTTAAAATTCTGAATAAGTTTCTCATTTTTGTTTGAAGAACACAGTCTTAATGACAAAAATGTTCTCTGTTTGATACCCCAAATATTTGAGCTTATTTGGTTGAGATTTGGTTAAACTTGAAATAACTTTTGTTCACTAACTCAAATATTAATTTATATTAATTTATAATGTCTGCCAATCAATTATTGTTATGTCATTCATTTGCAAACAAGACTTAAACCCATTAAATCAAACCATTGAGGCTCAATATATTTAAAATTCATATCTTTTTTACAAGTATCCAAAATTGGTGGACACAATAGCGATGACCGCATTATGTTTGCTACGAGTTATTATTGTTATAAAATAGACAGAAATGATATGCTGATGCATATTATATGAAGTTCGGACAATCCTAGAAAATAAATATTTCGCTAAAATATTAATGTTTCTTTGCGTAGGAGTTGCTCTTTCAAAATAATTGAATTTCTATCATACAAACTATTAGTCAAATAATATCTGCTTTTGTTAGCTTTTCAGCCTTCAATCAATAGATTGGAATTTTGTTATTGCTATAATCAATAATATTAACGATAATGCTTTTCAATAATCATTTATTATTAATTGCTTTGGTTGATTCTATTTTTTAAATGATTCAACTCTTTTCAAAACAACTTTAATAAATTTCAAATTATTTCGTTTGTTAATTACAAAAATTTTAATATGTGATTCATTTTTATCAGTTTTAAGGATCTTATCATTTGAATTTATATTTAATCATTTATTAAAGTCTATTAAAATAAAAACGTTGTAGAAAAGTATAGAATTTAATTTATTTTAAGTGTTTTTAACTGTACAAACTTTCGATTGATATACACAAATACACACTTAATGACTATTAAATAATTTGTTGTTTCCTAATTTTTCAGAAACTGAAAGAAGAATTCGTGCAAACGATGCAATATTTAACTCAAAATTCAACTATGCTGTAAGAAATGAATGATAACATTTATTTATATTTATCTTCATAAAGTGTGTCCCAATGTGTGTTCCAATGATTCTTCTTTATTGAACAAATAGTTGTGAACTAATATTTGAAGTACTGTATGTTAAGACGATATCTGGAATTTAGAATAGTTAAAAAATGAGAAAAACTAAACCAATATATAGCAATAGAAAGATTGATGGTTGAAATAAAACCCAAAATTTAAAAAAGTCTATTCCATGGAAATCTAGCATAAGAAAAACGTAGCACTTATTAGGGTGGGGCTCTTCAATGATGCCCAACTACTATTATCTATTTTATTATATAGTTTGATGATCTAAAAGCAAGCCTGAAGGTGTGATTTATGGGACACTCTTTATGAATTGGCAATAGTTTGTCTATTGGCCTACATTTCTCTTTCTATGACATATTGATGATAATCAAGTTATAAATTTTCTTTGTTGCTTAACTTTTTTTACGTTTTTATACTTACAGAATAATTATATTAAAACGTCGAAATACAGTTTGATAACATTCCTGCCCTTAAACCTGTTCGAACAGTTTCAAAGACTCGCCAATTTTTACTTTCTTTGTCTTCTTATACTTCAAGTAAATAAATTTTTAATATATAGAAAAAGCGGTGTTTAACTTAAATTTCTTTCGAAGATTATTCCCTACATATCTTCCCTCACACCAGTCACTACAGCAGTGCCTTTGATTGTTGTGCTTACTCTAACTGCCCTTAAAGATGCTATCGATGACATTGTAAGCATATTCATACTGTATATTCACTAATTATTAGATTATGTTTCGGTTTTTAACCGCATATTAATTCATTTGTTTATATCATTAGCAAAGGCATAGAAGCGACAGTCAAGTAAATAATCGCCTTTCAAAAGTACTTCGAAATGGAAGACTAGTTGATGAGCGATGGTTTAAAGTACAAGTCGGTGACATTGTTCTTATGGAAAATGATAATTTTGTTGCAGTGAGTTATCAAAGTGCTATCAGTCAAATACATGTAAATTCACGTTAAAGTTATTCATATAATTATTATTATTTCAAAGGCTGATCTGTTATTATTGTCAACAAGTGAACCAAATGGTCTCTGTTATGTGGAAACTGCAGAATTGGACGGGTATTAAAATTTAATTTCTAAAATGTAACTTTGAGCAGAGGGTGTTTGAGTCTTGATGTAGTTTTACTGGAAAACGAACATTTTTATAGCCTTTAATTAAAAATAATTTCTATAATTATGTGTAACACAATTTCTAAACTTGAATGAAAGGAAGGCATTCTCCACCCGACCAATCCTTGACATAGAGATGCGTTTATTTGAATGAGAATAAAGAATGAGTTAATCAAATAAGTATTGACAAGATTTAATTTTTTCGCAATCTAAACAAATAGTGAGACAAACTTGAAATGCAGACAAGCTTTTCCGGAAACAGCTGAACTCGGAGATGATATACAATTGATTGGAAGATTCAACGGTATTTTCATTTTTTGTTTCATTTTTAATTCATAATCAGTTAATGGAAAATACAGTTAAAAATAACTTTGAATTTCAGGCGAAATGATTTGTGAGCCGCCCAATAATAATCTTACGAGATTCGAAGGCACTCTTCACTGGAATAACGAGACTTTTTCTGTAGATAACGACAAAATGCTACTGAGGGGATGCAGATTGCGCAACACTAAATGGTGTTTCGGTGTTGTCATATTTGCGGGTAGAGATACCAAATTGATGCAAAATAGTGGCAAAACAATATTCAAGCGCACAAGTCTTGATAGATTGCTAAACCTTTTAATTTTGGGAGTGAGTCCTTTATTTCATATTTCTTTACGAATATTTTTTAGAAGTCTTACCAAAATATATTGTATTTAACGAAACTAAATCATTAAAAAGCAATTAAGTTAACAAATTTCTTATAAAACTATTTAAATTTATTTTTATAATATTGATTACATTAAGATTTACTATACTGTAATTTAAATGAATACAAACAATACTGACATAAAAATTTACGCTTTAAACTGTTTCAGATCGTATTTTTCCTGATAAGTATGTGCCTGTTTTGCACAATAGCCAGTGGTGTTTGGGAGACAGTGACGGGTCAATTCTTTCGTGCATATCTTCCGTGGGACAATATAGTACCTGATAACCCTAAGAGTGGTGCAACTGTTATCGCTGTTCTCGTATTTTTTTCATATGCTATAGTTCTCAACACAGTAGTGCCTATTTCTTTGTATGTGAGCGTAGAAGTTATCCGCTTTTGCCATTCTTTATGGATCAATTGGGATGAGAAGATGTATTACGCGGCTACAGATGTGGCGGCAAAAGCCAGAACTACTACTTTAAATGAAGAACTTGGACAGATTCAGTACATTTTTAGTGATAAAACTGGAACTTTAACACAAAACGTAATGACTTTTAATAAATGTTCGATTATGGGTAACATATACGGAGACGTTTTGGACGAATTAACTGGTGAACCATTAGAAATAACTGAAGACATGATAGCTGTAGACTTTTCCGCGAATCCTATGTATGAGGAAAGCTTCAGATTTTATGATCAGTCGTTATTAGATGACGTGAATCATGGAAATAAACACGTTCAAGAATTTTTCCGTTTGTTAGCCCTTTGCCATACAGTTATGTGTGAAGAAAAAGATGGCAAACTTGAATATCAGGCTCAATCTCCTGATGAGGCGGCACTTACTTCTTCAGCAAGAAATTTCGGCTTTGTTTTCAGGGCAAGCAATTCAATAAAATAGATTTGAAATAAATTTCAAATAAGTTACTTATATTTATCTTTTATTGATCTAAAAACAGAGTCGAACTCCTACTAGTATTACCATTGAAGAACTCGGTAGAATAGAAATTTATGAACTCTTAGCTATTCTCGATTTTAACAATGTTCGAAAACGAATGTCTGTAAGTGTTGATCAAATGAAAAGCAAAAAATATGTTTTTTCAATTCATTCAATTTTTCAGGTGATAATTCGTAAAAATGGAAAAATTACTCTTTATTGTAAAGGTGCAGACACTGTGATATTTGAAAGAATGGATCCGAGCTCTGCAGAGATTAAGATGCACACAGTCGACCATTTAAATAAGTTCGCTGGAGAGGGATTGCGAACCCTTTGTTTGGCAAAGAAAGAACTCGATCCTAAGTATTACACGAAATGGAAAGAACGCCTACACGAAGCCGCCACTTCTCTTGAAAATAGAGAAGAAAAAGTGGATGCTATGTATGAAGAAATAGAACAAAATCTTAAACTAATCGGCGCCACTGCCATAGAAGATAAACTACAAGACGGAGTTCCTCAGACTATTGCCAATTTAGCTGCCGCTGGAATAAAGCTCTGGGTTCTCACAGGAGATAAACAGGAAACTGCTATAAATATTGGTACAGTATTACTCATTTTCATAATTATTATAAGAATTAATTAATTTTAGTGTTATGTCAACAGTTGATAAAAATTTCAATTTATTAATCACATGAATATTTTTGAAGTAATGATTTATTCATAACTTTTCACATAAATAGGTTACAGCTGTCAGTTGTTGACCGATGAAATGGTGGATACGTTTACAATCGAGGGCTGGGAATACGATGAAGTGGAGAACGAGTTAAAAAGATCTCGTGAAACTATAGCTAATGTTAAGAGTCATACTCATGGAGCTCCTGATTGCAGTGTTGTTACATTTGGCGGCGATACTTATCTTAATGATAATATCATAAATCGAGCCAATGATCGCTATGAAAACAGAGTGAGTGCTCCGAATGCGAGCCCAATCGAAGTGAATGCTGTCGACACTTTCGGTGGATTCGCTTTAGTTATTAATGGTCACAGTCTTGTTCACGCACTTCAACCAAAGATGGAATTACTATTTCTTGACGTCGCCTCCAGTTGTAAAGCTGTAATTTGTTGTCGAGTCACTCCTTTACAAAAAGCACTTGTTGTCGATCTCGTAAAAAGACACAAAAAAGCTGTGACTCTAGCCATTGGTGACGGCGCTAATGATGTCAGCATGATTAAGAGTATAATACATTTGTTTTTCATTTTTACTTAATTAAGATTCAGTCACTGATTATGTTTATCTAATTTAATGATAGCGGCGCACATCGGAGTTGGAATCAGTGGTCAAGAAGGTTAGAATCAATAATATTGTTATTTAAGGTTAGCTTTTAGAAAGTAAATTAACGAAGTATTACTTCTAATAATAGGAATGCAAGCGGTTCTGTCCAGTGATTTTTCAATAGCGCAATTTCGTTTTTTGGAACGCCTACTCCTAGTACACGGGCGCTGGTCCTACTTCAGAATGTGCAAATTTTTACGCTATTTCTTTTATAAAAACTTTGCATTCACTCTTTGCCATTTCTGGTATGCATTCTTCTGCGGGTTTTCTGCACAGGTAGGCATCAATAGATATTCATTTTAAAGAAACGTTTAAAAGACATTACAGCTGACAAATAAACGTAATAATAATCAAATTTTTATATCATTTGCAGACTCTATACGATCCCGCTTTTATATCATTTTACAATGTATTTTACACATCATTACCGGTTTTAGCGCTTGGAATTTTCGACCAAGACGTGGACGACAGGTCATCACTTCGATATCCATTACTTTATACTCCTGGACATCTCGATCTCTTATTTAACAAAATAGAATTCCTCAAAAGTGTGGCGCATGGAATTATCGCATCTTTTATACTCTTCTTCATTCCATACGGAGCTTTCGAAAATGCTGTCGGGCCCGAAGGTATTAATTTAGACGGCCATCAAATATTTGGTACAGTGGTATCAACTATTCTCGTTCTAGTCGTAACTGCTCAAGTGAGATACGATTGCAATCTTTGTTTTATACAATAAACTAATTTATGTCTTATTATTGAATAACCTAAACCTCAAAATAGATAGCTTTGGACACATCCTATTGGACAGTATTCAATCATATAGTAATTTGGGGAAGTGTTGCTTTCTATTTTGCAATGACTCTCTTCATAAATAGCAACTTAATAGGAAACCAATATTTAGGGTGTTTAAGAATGACTCTCAGTTCGGGTCAGTTCTGGTTTACATTGTTTCTAGTGTTAGCAGTACTCTTAGTGCCAGTGGTGGCCAATCGGTTCTATCACACGGCAGTTCATCCAACTCTTAGTGATAGGTGTCGTTACAAACAACGTATTTCTCGATTGCGGGCTCGACCCGCTGAACCACAAATGAGAAGAAGAAGTAGTGTTAGAAGAAGTCGTCGTTCAATACGTTCTGGTTATGCGTTTGCACATCAGGAAGGCTTTGGTCGACTTATTATGAGCGGAAAAATTATGAGAAATAAAGCAAAATCTAACTTAAACGCCAACAGTCTCAATATACCCAACAAAGTGGAACCGCCGGGAACTATGCCTTTGTCGAGCTCACCCAGAAATCCAAGAACAGGAATAATTAAGAGTACAACTCGAGTACAACCTGTTCCATTGAATACACCCTCTTCTATTGAAATCTAAATAATATATACTTTGAAATTGAAATTATTTGCAAATATTGTTAAAAATATTGTTTATAAATGGTTTATAGATTTGTACAGTTATATAATATAAACATGTTATATATCTTTGTTTGTAGTTTCAAATCTTCTATTATAAGTTATAGCTTTAAATAAGAGTTTAAAAAATATATTTAATTAGGAAGCGGTGTCGTTTGCAGCGAACATCTCATAGAATAGTCCAATCATTTAAACTAAATTTAAGGACATTACTACTCTAGTCCTATCCCGAGCTTACTTATGCTTTAGAAGCAATAATACTTTGCAATAAGTATAAGTAAGCGCGTAGTTTATCGACAATATCCTTAGATTTAGGTATTGTTTATGATTTTGTTGGCTGGTGACAAACGGCGCCACTGCCTTCATTTTTAAAGATAACCATTAAGTTTTACTAAAGCTATGTGTCAATGAGTCACCAATTGTTGAAACTAATCACTTACTATCACCAATCGTTAAATCATCATATGTTTAAATGCGGAACAAGTTTAATTCTAATTCTAATTAAATGGAATAGTGTTCGGGTTTTTTCTATTATGTTTTACAATAAGACTTCTTATAAAAAGTTGTGAAAGGTATTCAAATTGTAAGATTTCTATAAATTTAATATGAAAAACTTATAGCATTGTACTTTTGGTTAGTTAGTCTTTAAAACTATTTCTTTTTCATATAAACCAGAATTCAAACCATTTTTTAAATTTTTTCTAAAAGTCGTGGCCTTTGACTCCATAACCACAACTTTTAGAATACTCTATATATTGACTTAAGTGTTAATTTTCAAATATTTTATTTATATTTTAATTTCTTATTTATTTTTAGTTATTGATAAAACAAAGGCCGAGGTATATGATTCATAACACTTTTTGAGTCAATATAAAAAGTAAAGTGTTTTGATTTAACAATTGGTGCCTCATTCACACTATGCCGTAGTCTTAGAATTCTTAGTTGTAATTATTATTTTAAATGAATTTAATAGTGAATCCAACATATCATTGCAAAATTGCCTAAATATTGTTCCAAATTTTTATTATTTCATTAAAAAAATATTTCAAGTTTTTTTTCATTTGTTATTTCTTTAAAATAAACGGAATTCAACTTTTGTGAGTTGTGATTAATTTTAATTCAAAACTTTATTTTCAAAAATATTTCGCATTTTTCTGTGTTTTATGCAAAGCAACATTGCTTTCAATAATAGGATAACCTTTATAATAGAGTATAGTACCAGTACAGTACCCGTTGCTTCGTGTTTTACTGTAGATCCCAATTCAAACAACATTCCTGTGAAACCACATTCATGTTTATTGAACTGATCCATAGCCTCAGTAGCCCACTGTTGGCCACAAACTTCATCACATCCAACACTTGTGTCGGTAATTTTATACCAGTAACAAAAGACGATTATCTAAAAAAATACAAAACTTTTTTCATGTTAAGACATTTTTGGCCCACTTTTCCAACCCGAACCCATCCAACTACTTAAGTGGCCGATGGATACCCTGTTTTAGTACTAATGCTAAGCTTCTTATAATAAACTGATTTTTCTTGCATTTGTTCGAATAAAAAACTAATATTCTGTACAATAGCGTATTTCAAAAATTAAGTTTAAAAATAAATGAGAAAATTATTATTATAGAAATAATTGCAATAAATATTTTACTTATAAATTAGAATAAGTATTTTCCAAACTTATAATTAAGTTCAATTTAGTTTTAAAACAAAGTGGTATTTATCTAAAAATTTTAAAAACACTCAAAATAATAATTCATATTTGAGTGACTATTGATGACTCTAATTGTTCTTAAGCCGTGTTTCCCGTTTTGGATCCAGTTTTTGAACCTGTATTTGGGTCACTCTTTAGAATTCTGAATCACACTTAAGTTAAAATCAGTTTTCGACCCTGTCTTAGATCCAGATTTGGAACTAGAGTTTGATTCCATATTCGATCCAAATTTGGAACAATCGGGAGAATCGGTACTAAACGCAGATTCGGAACCAGAGGTAGATTCCATATTTGCTGAAGATTTGGATCCTGTGATTGAATCACTTGTATTAGAGTCTGTTTTGGATCCTGTTCTTAAACCAGATTTGGGTCCAGTATTCAAACCTGTTTTTAATTCGTACTTTGAATCACTCTTTGAATCATTATTTAATCAATTTTTGATTCTGTCATAGATACAGATTTGGAAGCACTGGCTGTGGATTCGATAGAGATCCTGACATGAGGGTTGGCCAACTTCGATATGGAAAATCTAAATATATTTTCTGCGAACGTTCAAATATGGTGTCAGGAATAGGACCTCAATTTTCAATTTTTCCATTCATTTCTGATTAATATATGCTAAATACTGCTTAATTATCAATAATTAGCTCATTTAATATCTCAAATAAAGCTCAATTTAGTTTATTCAATAAAATTTAATTCTCTTTAAAATCATTTCCTAAAACCTCTATTCATTGTGAGGCTCAAGGCTCAGGCGAGCCACTGAGCCTAAAAAGCTCGAGCCTGGACCATCGCTACCTGTACCTGTACTATACCTGTATGCACAGTTCTTGCAGTGATGTTATTGTTTCGAAAACTATTACTCTTTAAAAAACTGTAAATAGAAATAGAAAATTGAAACTCAAATATCGCACTATTATATAACAGATAGATATAAGTCTGTATAGAATGCATTCTATATATTAATATAATTATGATTAATGTTACGACTGATTATAGTTCTATTGGTTTGGTTCAAAATTTGGAAAATGTTTGGTTTGGTTCTGGTTTCAGTTCTGGCACAAAAATTCATAGTTCGGCTCTATTTTAAGCTTACAACTGAGAACCGCTTAATTCTCTTTTTTTGTAAAAAAATATCCAAAAAAATTAGAAATTTCCTCAAAAAATTGCCTTAGGGAAAAAGATTATTATTTTTAAAAAAATTTGTGGGGCCTTTGCTTCACGCTGACCAGCGTCAATTAGACTAATTTATAGCCAATTACTCTTATCATAACCACAATTATTGCAAAAGTTGAACAGCTCTCACAGAAAACTCTAATTATATCAAAATTGATTATTGTTTGTAAAAAGTTGCAAGTGAAGTATATTATTTCTATGACTGTATCACTTCCAACACTTTTAATGTAAAGACTGGTGTCCGGTCTCACATTTATCTCTCAAACCACGAACAAACAAATGCACCAAAAAAACAAAAGTCATTTATGTGTCTCAAAGTAGGAAAAGTTTTTATTTCTTGTTTAATATGAATCCACGCAACGAAAAGAAATTCAATGCTTTTCTTTAATAGTTATTTCCCAATCAAAATGATTTTCTAATGTAATGATTCCTTATTTTAAGCCAATAGAAATACAATGACATCATTTGAAACTTTATTGGTGTAAAGCTGTGGTTAAAAGTCCGAATGGTTTACAAATAAAATATGTCATAAGTTTTCTGTAAATCCTTAAAACCCGAACTCATTCTTTGTCAATCAAATATTACTTCTTATTAATCTATTATTAGTTTAATTACTATTTTACAACTTTTCAATAAAATTTGTTGTTAAAGAATTTAAATTGAAATAAGTGAGGGTTAGTTTGATTACTTTTTGATTGATTTTCTTTAATTGATTTAAATCTAAAGTTTGAAGTGACATGAAATATAAAAACGCCGTAATTTGTATTCAAACCAATGTAAGTGTTGTGAAGTATTATGAAATTCATTCATCAAAAGAGAAATGAAAAATACATAAAAAGATGTTATTTAATGTCTAATAACTAGAGTTTTTTCTATTAATATTTGATTTTGAATATAACCGATATATTTCTTGAACAGGAATTATCAAAATAAAGGTCAGTTTCTCTATACTTAGTGTTTAATATGGTTTGATTGGAACACTATTTTGTGTAATATTGAGCACAAAAAATATGTGTTTAAGTGTTTTGTAACGCATTACCAAAGTTTGTGTTAATATTAATACAATATTTCAACGAAAATATAATCAAAACCTAAGCTCTAATGATATGATAGGCTTTTGCGGAAAAGCATTCGTTTCTTTCATTTTAATTCAATTCATTTCTTAGTATTTAAAAAATTTGTATTAATTAAAAAAACTTACGAATTATTAGGAATTGATTGAAAAAACAGTAAAATAAAGTGAAAATATATAAATTTAGAATAATTTCTTTTTAAATAATTGTTTGGTTTCTATAGTTTTGAAAGAGATAATCAGTTTTATTGATATTACGTTTTAAATGTTTATGTTTTTGATAACATATTCTTGACTGCATTCAGTTTTTGTTTTAATAAATATTTTATAAAACTTTTTATTTGACAAATCGTTAGAACGTAAACGTAAAACAGTTTAACATTAATGAACGCAAAACAATGTGTGACTCATTCACTCATACAATACATTGTTTTATGGCATTAACGCATAGTTTGCATGCAATCAATGAGTCCGGATGTGAGACAACTAAGTGTTTGTGTTATTAATCGGTCAAACGGGTGGCCATTCATTGCATGGCTTCAGCGCATACAAACCTATGCTAAACATATTTTATGTGAAGCTTAATATGAAGCCAAACACTAAATTGTATATCAATTGAGATGAATATTAGTTTTATATAATTGACTGCTTTTATTGATAATCTATTTTGATTTCATTAATAGGTTTCAAAAATACAAGTAATAAAAATGACGCTATAATACAGTGAACTCGTATTTAATTAATTTCTATTCTAGTATTTGTATTTCGGAAATTCAATACTCATCTCATGAAAAATGAGCGCAAAAGCAAGTTCTCTATAGGAATACAATGAGTGGAATCAATACTTATATCCAGACCTGAAAACATTTTTCATTATTCAATATTTAGTATAGTTTTTGCGGAGTTTTTGCAGAACTGGTGAATGCCTTAAAGTCGATCACTATTTGCATCAAATTAATGATAATACCAATCCTTATAGTCTTTCACCAGTGCTCCAAAAGTTAAAAATATTTGAATTCTAATAATTTTTAATGAAAATTTAGATGCAATTCTTTGAATTACAAGATTCAGAATTATAGTTTCCTGTATTTTGCTTTAAAAAAATTACTTTTTGTTTTAGTCGAATAACTATTGAGAACGAGCTCTAATGCAATGCTGGTCTACATATACCTCAGAACTGACCAATTCATTACATGAGTAAATAAATTGATTCTTTTGATTACATTTATTCCGAGTTTTGCGAGTTTGGCCACAACTCAATGTGTAGACCAGCGCTGGCCAACACTTGACCCGAATCGTTTTTGGTGACCTCCGACATCCCAGAAATGTTTGAGTTGTGTGGCCCTTAAGTATAGTCTGTGCAGAAGCATTTACTCCATGCTGTTCCAGGTCTACCTTATATACACATCTATACAGTGAAATGCAAATATATCTGAGAATTTAAAATATATGTGTAATGCGTGTAATGGTCATTGTTTTCATCAATTTAATTACTCTATTAAATTGTACTAATTAGAGTTTATCGGTAAAAAATGAAATAAATAGAGATAAATAAATAAATAAATAAAAATGAGAATTTATTTTATCTTTATTTTCAACTATTGTAATCATTCATTTCTTTTGAATACAACAAAGTATCCCTTTCTAAGTTTGCACGCGCTATAACATCTCTATCCATATTCATTATGCACTTAAAGCATATTAAATCCATTAAATGTATAGTCTTTAAGAGTTAATCTCGATTTTTACTAATTTCATTGCATATCAATTATATCTTATACATAGTGTAGTGCTATAGCTTGAGCCTAACATAAAAGCTCAAGCTTAAGCTCATACATTGGAAGCTAAGCTAAAGCTTAAGCTCCCATTTTAGACTTCTGTTTATTTATTTTCTGGTTATTTTATAACAAAAAGCATAATAAACTTTCAGACGAATCAATCAAATCTACGATGTAATTGAAATTATTTAATTAGTTTTAGTTATATTATCGCATTGTATTCATTAGACAAACATTTAAGCAGAAAATTAATGTATTCAATTAAAAGTGATATATTTTTACAATAATCTTTACGATCATTTTTATAATCACCTTATAAGGTTGCAAAAAATAGCTTATGCTCCTCACTATTCACTACTTATATTACTTGATTATATGCAATATTTAATAAGTACCTGTAATTTGCATTAAATAGCATCACAGGTAGCATAATGTTAATCATAATG
>JAQGCH010000368.1:0-24966 GCA_034699485.1 Nanhermannia elegantula | reverse complement strand
GTCACATAGACATCAATGTCTGGTACAGTTTGTGGAATTTCTGTTATCTCTTCAACCGGACCCGTTTCTATTCTAGTTTTGGTCTCCGGATGATTCACTATTTCTCGAGTTTCAATAATTTTAGGAATTATTCTCTCAAAAGTTTGTCTCTCTTTTACAATTCTTCGCCTAACTATAAGTACAGGTTTATTAATCTTTTGCTTTATTTGTCGCCTCCTTTGTATAAACTTTCGTCTTCGGGTTATTGTTCGGTGTTTTACTTGTGTCACAGTATATGTTTCGGTAAATGTCTCGATCTTTTAAATAAATGATTAATTATTTATAATACAGTATTTTTTTTAATAATTATTACTTTTTCACTCTTTTTTGGGGCCAAATATTTCTCTTCAGTGTCACAAAGTTTTGTCTCTAAATTTGTTTTTTTCACTTCTTCTTTAGAATGTTCTTTCACAGAGTGAATCATTCTGACAATAGGCGCCTGAGCCACGACTGATCTTGCATTAGGACCTAAATTGACTTTACATTTGGGATCATTTTCATCCTCTTTGTTTGCATTGAGTCCTTCGCCCAGATTTGCAAAATCGGTTTTTTGCGGAGAAATATAATTACCAGCGTTATAGTTACGGTGTTTGGAATGTTTGGCTATAACTTGACTCACTTTTCGTTTATAAAATTAATTTCAAAAATTAAGTTTAGTCAAATTTTGAGCTATTATTCAACTATATTTATAATATATTTTTAAATTATAAATGAATTTTTATCAAATAAGAGTTGTTTGAATACAACTTCAAAATAATTTCTAAGTTTAAAACTCAAACAACAACAAAAGTTCTAACTACACAACATATAAACTGCACCATTTTTTGTGGTATTAAACTTAAAAAATAGATAATTATATCTATAAACTCATAAATTTTTAAAGAAGAAATTATTTGTCATATTAGATGTTGATTAATTAGAGTTGAGCCCAAAACTAAATTAAATCTATCGCTATTTTCGGAAAATTTCCTTTGGAATAAATTAAAATTTTTAAAGAACATGAAAATAAAAATGAAAAGAAAAACTTAATTTTAAACTGAATAAATTATATTCATTATTAAAATTTGATTAAAAAATTCTCGCTTTACCTGAAATTAAGCAAACAAAATAAAGTATTCCTAAATGGAAAATCATTTTCTACTTAAACAATTACAATAATTGTTCAAATAGTTGTTTATATAAAATATGTGCCAACGACGCAAAATTAAACTGATGTTTAATTAAGTACAAACATACTATCAATTCCCAGTTGCTTCCGTTTCTAAAATATTATAATTTATAGAAATGATGAGGTTCGGGTTCCAGAGGTTCGTGTACAAACCTCAAACTTGAATCAGAACCTCTGTTGCAAAATTGAACCTCACAACAGAGACCTTCAACCCTAAGAATCTCTAACCCGAACCTCAAAACCTCTGTATATAAAACGATTTCATATATATTGAACATTTTAAAAATAGGTAAAAAATATTCTCAAATCACATTTATGCACACTTTTTTTTGAAATAAATAATAGAGATTCAAGACGAAACTAGCGTTCAAAAATACTTTTAGTATAAATTTAGTAAATTTTTATAGAAGCTAGATTAACAAATAAAAGAGTTTAAATATTGTTATCAATTGAATATAATACTAGATTATTAAAAAAAAATAATTTTAAAGTTCAGAGTTTAATTATCCCTAATATAATACATTAGAATTAAGGGAACATAACATTCTAAGAAGATAATGTTGAATTTTTATATTTTGCTGTATTTTCATATTTCATACTAAATTTAGTCCAAAAACTAAATTTAATGTTAGTGCTCTGGAGAAAATTTAGTAAATTAATAAAGCTACTTGAAATTGAACCTAGCATCTCAGGTTCTGAAATCTTAGAAGTAGAGGTGGGTACGAGAGTTCGAGGGTCTCGATCCCGATCGAAAACATTCGAGAGTTTCGCGAGACTCTCGAAAGCCCTGACTCAAAAACGTAAGGCTTTTAGACTTTAATATAAACTCTAAAACTCTCAATATTTTCATTTGTCATCTTTAAAAAAGTGAAAAATTTGTTAAATGAATGTTTATTTACACTTAAATTGTTTAAACAATTAATTTTAAATATAAAGAGTTGTGCTTTTCATAGATTTTTCGATAAGTTTGTAACTAATTATTGGTCGGAATCCAATGTATTTCTATCGGGTATCGCGTTTTCATGAATTGTATTCATTTTCGACTTATATTTGTCTAAAAGACAGATTTCTATTGATCTCAATCTAGTTGTCATCCATTTAAATGCAATTTATTCTTAATTTATGCATAAAATAGAATAAACTCTATGAAGGCATTTATAAATTTCCATCAGAATTGATTAGTGTTTTAGATAAAGAAACACTGACTATATCTCAATATTCCCACTAATTAAGTGTCGTCTGAAAGGATTTTTTCATCATCGGGAATTTGACCACTAAGAAGCGTTCGGCACTTAAGCCATATTTAGTTAAAAAATCAATAATTTTAAAGAAAAATTTCAAATTTTTTAATAATTAATTACCCGATAAATAAGCTATAATTACAATATATTTTTACATTTGTATAAAAATAAACATTTTCAGTAAAATTCTATACTAAAGTCGTTTTAAAAATTTTTCGAGACTTTTCGAGACTCGAAATGACTCTCGATCCCAGTCGATAGTACTCTCGAAAATTCCAGAAATCGAAAGTCTCGGAAATACCCACCTCTACTTAGAAGCTCTAACCCGAACCTCTTACAAAATTTAGAACCTGAACCCGAACCTCGAACCTCAGGCTCTGAATCCTTAGAACGTCAAGCCTGAACCTCTTTAAAAAAGAACCCGAACCTGGACCTGAGGTTCGGGTTCTAGGGGTTCTGAGGTAAATTATGCTAATCAGTATTAATTTAATTCTTTATTAAAAAAACAAACTTTTTACATATATTTTTTTAGTTAAAAACTTATTACAAGTGAAAAATCTATTCATTAATTTAACTAATATTAAGTTTGTTGCATAAATTTATTTTTTCTTTCCATAACCGTAAACTTGTTGAGGATATGTTTGTTCATAAAATTGTTGAGGATATGCCGGTCCATAAACTTGTTGTGGGTAAGAAAAAAGTGGACCACTTCTTGTTTGCACTATTTTTTGAACATTTTTTCCAAATGAATTGAGACTCGGAGACTGTACATTCAAATCGAGATTAAACGGATTTCCATAATTTTGCCTCACTTTCAGCTATTAATATGTTAGAAAACAAGACATTAGAAAAAATTTCATTTAAAAATCGCTTTAAGACTTAATTGTAAATATCTGTATCTATTACTTATCAAAACAAAAATTAAATTTTATACAATCATAGAATTAGAATCAACCCTTATCTTAAAGAAAACTAGAGTAATATAAAGATAAATGTTGAACTAAATTTTATTAAATAGTTAATTACATATTCCTTAAGTTTGAGCTTCATTTATCGCATTAAACATTATAACTTTCTATAAATCTTAACAATGGTTTCAATACTCAAACTTTTCGACTTGAGGGAAGGGAGAGAAACATATCTAATAACTGTGAGCTCCTCATTGTTAAAATGAGCTAAAAGATCAATTTTGTAAGAATGTATTGTCTAATTATTTTCGTTATTTATCTATTGAAGTCAGACTTAATTTTAATTGTAGTGAATTAAGTCCATGGAAGTTAAGTTCACATAAATGATGAATCTATAAAACTTATTCGAATAGATTCGAAAGCTTACCTTTGCAAGTGCTGCTCTTACTGCAACTGCTTGTTCAGCCATTTTATTGGCCTCAGCTTCAGCCAACATACTTTGAGATTGAACTTCGCCACCACCACTTTCTCCACTAACAATTACTTGTGCTAAATCTGATTCTTGACTGACTGAGTTGATGCCCGTTTGTTCTCCTCCGCTCACAATCACTTCCGGCACAGCAACAACTTCTGTCACTACATTATCTTCTTTTCTTCCAAAAGACATTTCTTGAGCACCAGCCTCTACCACTGCTACTTTTTGACTCGCACCGTCACCCGCACTAATGACATCACCACTTCCATCGTCAATCACAGCAATGCCATTGCCCTCACTCTCAACCATTTGATTTGAATTACCGGCACTTTCGACCACTACAGTATTGTCCCCAATGATTGCCACGTCATTATTCTTGGTTTCCATACTTTGAGTGACTTCTTCAGTGACCTCTTCAATAGGTCCCGTAACATACTGTGTGATGACCTCTGCGTTATTGATGACTTGTCGCGTTTCAATAACTTTTGGAATTACTCTCTCATAAGTTTGTCTCTCTTTTATAATCTTTCTTTTGACCACAAGTATTGGTTTATTAATTTTCTGCCTAATTATTCGTCTCCTCTGTATATATCTATGTCTTCGAGTTAGTGTTCGGTGTTTTATCTGAGTTACTGTATAGGTTTGGGTATATGTCTCTACCTATAAAGCAATCACATTTGTTAATTAATAATTTCTTTTTAATGTTAATTAATATTTAATACTCTTTCACTTTTTTTGGGCTCTAACTCTTTGGTTTCTGTTCCGCAGCTTTTAAGTCCTAAATCTTTCCGTTTGATGTCTTCTTTTGTCTCTTCCTTTTTAGAGTTAATAAGTCTTACTGAAGGCTTTTGTGCAATAACTGATCTCGATTTAGGACCAAGTTTTACATCACAGTCAGTGGTTCCTTCCATATGAGCATCGCTATTGATGGCTGCTCTGACAGAAGGTGCCAGAAGAAGGGGTTCTTCAGGTGCCCAATTCACATCGTTGTTTCCATTGCCAATTGATACCCAATCAGATGATTGAATGACTGCAATTAATAGATAAATATAATCATTAATAAATTGTCGCAACTTTTAAATTATTTTCCTCATAGAGTTAATGATTATGAGTTAATATTAGTTTCATTTCTATTCTTAATATTTAAAAACATTTTTATAAAGCAGATGTCAACTATTTTAAATCTAATTCAAATTTAATTATTTGTCGATTCTCAATTCAAAAATTAATTCATCTGTAACAGGGCTTCTTTGGTCAGATGTTGAATAACCCGTCCCTGGATATAATGAACGAACCTTTGTGTTTAACTTATGCCCACTTTATGACAAAAATGTGAATTTAGGAAAATATTAAATTAAAATACAGTTACAGTTATGAAAAAATCAAATTAAGATTTTATGAAATAATTGGCCCTTTATTTATATTCTTTTAATAATTCTATATTGCTTTTTGCAAACTCTATAAATTCTGTACAACTCATTTTAAAATTGAAATTACACAATATTTATTAACTTATTAACAATAAATTACTAGTTTAGTAAGACTTGCATTCTATGCCTTTCTTGGGTTCACACATTTATTATTATGCAAAAAATTCTTCCAAAAGAATAAATTATTAATTACTATCGAGAATATATTGTTTTTGATGTCATTAATATATGTTTAACTTTTTGAAAATTTTCTAAAAAGTTGAAACATGGAGTATCTCTTACAGCCACCTCATATTCATGAATAGGTTCTTGGCAGTCAGTTGTTGTGGGCATTACAGGCGAAGGATGGATGTCTAGCAACAGATTTCAAACTGAAGATAAGTTGAATTAGAGATTTAAAGTCGTATCAAATATCAAATGAAAAAATTATTAAACATTATGTTATGATTCTTACAAAAATATTTCAAACAAATGAATTAATGATTATAGCAATGATTAAAGATAATTGCAATTATATATATAATGAATGCATATCTTAAATCTTAAACAATTAATTAATAATTACCTGCAAAACAGAAGCAATAAATAAAACCCAAGCGAATCATGATTTCAAAAGTTATTTGACTTTCTAAATAAAAATAAGGAAAATGTTGCCAACTTTGCAAATCTAAAATGATAACTAATTTTATTTTAATATCAATTACACTGTTGTTTCCGCTCTCCTTTAAACAAATGAATATAATTAGCTGTAACTGATAACAACTAATGTTTATTTAATATTCAATTCTGAATCAAATAATATTAATGATTTCGATTAAAGAATTATAGCTTATTTATTTAACCCGAAAGAATATCATTGATGTTATCAAAATTTAAGACTTTTTTATTTTAAGAGGTTTTAACTTGTTTTATAAATTTGAAATATCATTTCATTATGAGGACTGTTCTACTTTCCGTTTACCATTTGATATAATGCAAAATAAAAATTTTAATCTGTTATTAATCTTAAATAAACTAAGAATAAAATCTAAAAATAGAATAAGTTAAGAATAAATGGGTATTCATTTTCGAAAATATATAAATCATATTATTTGAAAGCAATTCTCAAAAGAAAAATTTCGGACAAATAATTTTAGTAAAATGTCAAAGAATCAAAACTTCCATTTATCATAAAGAGAACGCATTAAGTTATGCATAAAATTTTAATTAAACTTTTAATTTTCATAATAAAGTTGTATTATATCTAGTGTTGAATAAAGAAAATTAGCCGACAAAGTTTCTCCCAAACACAATAATTGTTTCTCTTTAATGGGAGGTCCATATTATTGGCAAATTTCTGGTCATACTTCTAGAAAATTTCTCACAAAAAACTAAAATTTCTATAAATTTTGCACTAATTATATCTGCATATTCTATAACTCTTGCAAACTTTATCAAAATTTCTAATTTTTTGATTTCAATTTGATCCAAAAACTTAATAAAAGTATTGAGTCGAGTGTTAAGAGAATTCTTGTTTAGCTAGAATTTGGATTAATTCCTTGAATTACACATTAATTTAATAAACGTTTTTGCAATACCTCCCCTCAAACTTTAATTTTTGGATGATTCAAAAATTTCAAAAAAGCATTTAAGTTTATTACATGAATAAATCGTTTATATTTTTGGTTTTATTTAATGCTAATTTTGCTATTAAATTATACATAATTGAAAAATAAACAGCTCCTGTATTTCCGGTATATATTCTCATTTTACTACATTAAAAATATGTCGGAATAAATTCATAACAACTTTTACAATTATGTTTAGATTTAATACTTATTTATTGTCGATCTTTCTCATATTTTATTATTCTAAGAGTGAGTCTAATCTTTTTCAAAATTACTTATATCAATGACTGGGCTTTGTGAACAATATTGTCGAAAAACTATTTTACAATTATATATATCCATATTTATAAATATTTAGTTTCAAATGGTAGACCAGAAGAATCAGGTGGAACTGAGACAAAAACATCTGATACAAGTACTGGTTCAGGTGGAACAGAGAGTAGTGACACTGGAAATGCTCAAGCTGGGAATTCTGTAACAGATTCTGAGGATACAGAATCTGAAACTATGGCTGCTCAACCTGGAACAGAATCTGAAGATGATGAATCTGATGATGAAGACTCTGATGATGACGAAGAATCTAATGATGAAGAATCAGAAGATACAGAAACTGAAACTATGGCTGCTCGAGCTAGCAATTCTGAAACAGAATCTGATGATGAAGAATCAGAGGATACAGAAACTGAAACTATGGCTGCTCGAGCTGGTAATTCTGAAACAGAATCTGATGATGAAGAATCAGAGGATACAGGATCTGAAACTATGGCTACTCGAGCTGGCAATTCTGAAACAGAATCTGATGATGAAGAATCAGAGGATACAGGATCTGAAGCTATGGCTGTTCAAGCTGGGACAGAATCTGATGATGAAGATTATGATGATACAGAATCCGAAACTATGGCTGCTCGAGCTGAAACAGAATCTGATGATAAAGATTCTGATGATGAAGAATCGGAGGACACAGAATCTAAAGCTATGGCTGCTCGAGCTGGAACAGAATCTGAAGATGAAGATTCTGAGGATGAAGAAGATAAAGAATCTTCAGAACCAGGTAAGACTGAAACAGCCGCAGTGCGTGCTGGAGGAGATTCTGGCGAAGATAGTGAAGATACCGAAACAGACGGTCCACCAATTACTCCCTTAGCACGTGCTCATCCAGAATCCGAAGCTGAAGATGATACTGAAAAACCAGAAGTACGTGCCAGTAAACAAGAAGAACCTGTAGAAAAAAGTGACAAATCTGATGCTACTGAAGATGATGACGTAGTAAAACCTGCTGGACGTGCAATTGATAACGAACTTGAAGATGATGACGAACCTGAAGGTGAAGAATTTGATGATTATGAGGATTATGATGAATCAGACGCAGAACTACCTAAAATACCAGGAGAGCGCTCTTTTGATGGACTTGAAGAAAGCAGTGAAACACGTGAAGAGGGTGGAGGTTCTGGTGCCACCACTCTTGGCACTACAGATTCACATCAAAACATCACATCGCCTATTAATAAATCTGATACAGGTGTGCACAAAACCGATGATTTGCATCATTGATAAGACAAAACCAAAAGTTATTTATATACAGTGTTCCTCAAGGTTCGAGCTTTCCAGGCTCGTTGGCGAGCCTAAGCCTGACAAAATTATAAGAAACTGAGCCTCTGAGCTGAGGTTCATACCATTGAGTCTGAGCTTCAAGCCTCACCTTGTATTAAAGTTATTAAATCATAAAATTTTATTGTTCAAAATTGAAATGCTGCCATATTAATGTTTTAAAATATATTCACATATATTTAAAACACATTTTGATACCTCAATAGACAATTTTTTAAGTATATTGAGTTTCTAAGTTATCTCATAAAATAATATTTATGAAAAAATAAACTTTCAAAACTTTTACTCTTTTCTTGCATATATAGTTTTAGGCTTAAAGTGAGCCTCACTAAAAACTCTAAGCCTTGAGCTGAGTCTTGAGTCTGAAAAAAGCTCTGAGCCTCGAGCTAAGCCACTGAGCCTGAGGGGCACTGTTTATATAGAAGTTAACTACAAAATATGTTTTAAGATATTTGAATCTTTACAAACTGATACTCATTTAAAACTCCATTTAATTTCAAACTTAATATTAAATAATACATTAAATGACTAAAATTTTTAATATTTAGTCAAATATCTTAAAAAATACTTTAAAATTAAACTATTTTGGGTTTTTTTATAAATTTTAATTATTTTTATGTCTTTCTGACAATTTTTGAGGTGTAATTAGCATTAAATTAGAATTAAATTTATTATTAGTTTAAAAACTATAATATTTAAAAAAATTTAAAAATTTAGTCCGAAATCACTTGATTTGTAACAATTTTAAAAATTTTAAACTAAAAACTGAAATATTTATATGATATGAATAATTTTTGGTTCTGTCTTAATGCATATTTTGAATGAAAATTGACGTTAAACTGCATTAACAGTATTAATGTTATAAAAGTTTTGCTAAAAGTATGACATTTAACATAAAATATGTAGTATTTGCTAAAAAATGGTCCTTCAATTTGTCTTCAATATCATATAATCTGATGTGAAATATTGTCATTTTATTTCAGATTTGAATAATGTTATGTTCAAAGAAGCAGTTTTAGTACCAAAAAGAGAGAGAAGAATAATAGCCAGATATAAAGTAATAATTCCTGTTATAATACCTCAGGTCAGGGTTAGAGTTCCATTAGATGGAGGTAATAATTCTACAAATACTTCAAAAATGAGCAGATCAGCAAAATCTAAAAGTAAACCGACTAAAAAAACGACTAAAGGAGAGAAATCAAAACGAAAAATGCCTTCGAAGAAGAAATCGACAAAATCTAAGAACAAAAAGTCGAATAAAACTTCAAACAAGAGAAAAAAGAGATCAAATACTATCTCAGAAAGTGATTCAATATCGGCAACAATAGTACCACAATTGACAAGAATAATATCTACGATAACCACTACTGTGAAAAGCACAACCTCTCGGACAACGGCCGATAAAGGTCTTTCGAAACTTCAAATCACTCCGAAACCAATCGCATCAAAAAGTAAAAAAGAAGTATAATATTCGCGTAAAATCTAATTGTGATTTAAAAAATTAAAATTTTGATAAAAACTTTTCTAAATTATAAGTAAAATAATTTCTCAAAAGAAATATTAAAAAAAATTTATATTTGATAAATACCTTTTGGTGGATATTATCAGCATTTTTGATGACATAGTCTAAATTTTAATTTTCATAAAAAAAAGTCTAAATTGAAATAAAGTTTTATTGCCAAATAATTAGAATGTTATGAATGTTATGCATCCATTTAATGTTTGAAAATCAATTCTTCAATATAACCATTCATGAAATACAATTGTGGGTAAAGAGTAATGTAATTATATTAATAGTTTAATACGTCACTCATAAATAATTTATTAAAACAAATTGCTTTTCATCTAAATAGCGGTTCACAACACTAATGCCTCAGTTAGGAAAAAATAATTTGATTATAAGTCAGAATCTCGAATCTTAACCTTAGAGTATAATCTATATAATAAAACTTTAATCCATTCTATTATAGCACTGAAATGAATAGTATTTTTTTGTTTGGAAAACCTATCGAATACTTTCCGTAATATAAGTTTTCAAATGAAACAGAATAATGTAAATACTAAATAAAGATTATATTTTATTATGTCATTCAAATGAAATGAAATTTTACACACTATTATATACTAATAGCGATTTCTAATATTAAGTTTATAAGTAATTTGGTATTTATATTCTGCATGCATCTCTAATTATAATCGTTGCGTCTAATTATACAATCGTTGCTAATGTTTTCTAAAGTTTTGTTTAATTAGAAGTTAAGTAAACTTTTTATTATATCCATTAAAATAAGTTATTGACGAATCTTCTAATTTCTCTAACAATAAGTATTAGAATATTATTATTATTATTATTATATACTACAGTTATTATAACAATAATAATGCGCTAAATATACAATATTTTTAAAATTCTAATCAAATATTCAGTTATTTGATATGAATTATAATCAAAAGATTTTTCTTTTTATATATAACATCATATATTTATTTGTTTTTTTTGTAAATATATATAATTCGACTCTTCATTGTCTACTATTCTCCTCCGGATTCACCTGTTTTACTAAATCCACGCTTAAGTCCTGATATTACAGATCCTCCCATTTCTACGATTCCTTTTCCAGCGTTGACCACGGCTTCAGTTCCTTGTTTTACCTGAGGATTCAATTTATAGAAAAAGTTGTAATAAATAAATAATTGGTTTTGAATAAATGATTTTCCTACAAATGAGTGAAATATCAATATTTGAAAAGAAGACTATACTTTTGACCTAACGATAATAATAATCAAAGAGACTGTCATATGAGAGATAAATGCAATTATTTACATAATATATGAGTAGAGACAGGTCAGCTATTTGGCTCTGAGATTATTTTAATAAACTATTTTTGTGCAAATAAAATTGATTGACATTCAATATGCAATCCTTATATAAACTGTAAGTATATTTTTATTTTACTACAAACTTCAAATTATTTCTGTCGTTATTATTCAAGATTTTTATAATTTAAAGCCAAAATACGAATACATTATTTTGAGCTTAATTAAAAAGCAAATATTAACTATTCTGCGATCAAATAAACAATTTTATTATAAAGGGATAACAGAGTAACTTTTGATTTAACTCTTTTTTTTAAGAATAGGCATAAAATATTTGAAAATAGATTTGTTATAAATTGCATGAGCAATACAATGCAATGCAATACAATACAATGCAGTGCAATGTAATGCAATGCAATGCAATGCAATGCAAAATTTTGCTTAAAGCTCATTTTGAAATCTAGTTTGAAAAATGATCTAAAACTATATGATAAGTAATTTGTAAATAACTTAAATAACTATAAATTTAATAAAAATTGCATTTTGTTTCGCTATTTGGAAGAAAATGATAAATCACATGATAAGGATGTATATAATTACCACATTAGAAGCTGCTTGACTTATATTTCCGACAGCATCGGAAGCGGCGCCCAAAATACCTGCTGGGCCTTGAGCTCCAGTTCCAGCATCTCCTGGTTCTCCAGAGTCTAATGATGGTTGAACTTTATTATCATCGGCGACATTACCAGAATTGAAGTCATAATTTTGTGCCGTAGACATGATTTCCTTATTTTTGAATTGTTAGCGCAAGCGTTTAACACAATCTTAGATACTCTGCAATAGAGATAGAGTCCAAAAACAAGAAAATCAATAATCCAGTAATGAAATAAAGCGATGAGAAAAATCAATTGCAACTGAAGAGAGGATTTATTTCTATGCTCTCTTTCCAGTCTCCAAATGCAGAGTCGTATATATTTGTAACTGAAAAGATTTAATTTATTAATATTTTGCTGCAAACTTTTGCACTAATTATTTATTGCATATAATAATTAAATTGTTTACACGTATTTTTTAGATTAATTATAGTTTAATTGAGTTTGTCTGTTAATATAATGCTATATTACTTTGAGTCACAAAATATCATATTTTCAATAATGGAGTGAAAGATTTTTCATCAGCTATTTTGTCTGTTTAGTTGTTGTTATGGTATAGTAGAGTATAGTATTATAGTTTAAGTCTGCGCTAAAATTTTAATGCAAAACCTGGGCCTTAACTTGCGCATTGGTTCTCAGATTTTAGGATATGGTCGACACATAGAAGTATGCTTTCAATGTTTCGCAGCCTTTTGTCCTGTTATGAAACGTTTGAATTGATCAATAATTTACGGGTCGATATTTGCTCTCTTGAATTACTGCGTCTCTCTATTTGATAAATAGCTTGTTATATCGTTAACGAAGACATCTATTGTTCACAATCATATCTGCGTTCAGTTTTTCGGCTCCAATAATAAACCAGAGCATTACACATAATATTACATTACATAAAAAGAAAACCTTACGCAGGATTATATTGTGTTTGTGCTTATATTTCATATTATTTTCATGCTTTTTGTTTTGCAATCATCTTATACGACAATAGTTTCCATTTACTCAATCAAATATTTTTACATTTTTGACTCACTTGACTCACATCAACTAATTATCATAATGTATGAGTCAATTATAAAAAAAATTAATTAAGTTTTCAATAATTTGTTTAAATAATCAGATAATTACAAAAATTATTTTAAGAAATAGATTTGAGTTGAATTGTGTGGAAATGTATTGTATTTTTATTGTATTAACAAAAACTATAATATTCATGTGAATTAAAGTGACTTAACATTTAATTTTGACCAAAAACTTATATTTCAAATAATTAAATTGTGAATATAATTTGATATGTGATATGTTCCTAATTTAATGTATGCGTGTCTAACACTTGTATCAGAATTGAAAGAATACCTTTTATACGTGCAATTATGGCAAAAGTTGTGGTGTCAGTCATTCTTAAACAAAAATTCAAATACATTTATAATAAAACTATTAAATTACAATTCAATACTTAATAGATTTAATAAAATTTTATCATTGTTTTAAATATAGTATAAGACAAAAAAATCCGCAAAATATTTTTTGAATAGTATTTTTATTTCTTAATCTTATTCAACGAAATTTATACCCTAAATAAATATATATTTGAGAATTAATTTTCTAAATTTTTATAATTCTCAGGTCGCGCCATCGGACGCAATACACATTTGAAGACACGTAGGCGTGCTCTCTAAAAAATAAGCCAAAATTAGAGGACAGACAGCTATTCAAAACTTTGAAGTTTCGTCGAGTTTTGCGCCACATTTTTAATTTCTTTGAAGAGTGTCGAAGAGTTCTCTTCTGAGGAGATTTTTAGATTCGAAAAATCGATGTTGTGGTGTCTTTGATACAGTTAACCTAAATTTTTTAGTGGGGTGCGCTCAGGTTCGGGATATTTCTAGGACTAGTTTTTTGTTTCCGCCAGTCTTCATCTTGTTTTTTATATCATAAATTGTTGAGAGAGGTATTATTGTCCACTCACGAAGCTTTTTAGGTTCATTTATACCGGATTTAATCAAATAATAAACTTGTTTTTGATTTTCAAGTTTCATAATGCAGTCGTCGATGAAACTGACGCGACAACACCTCACCACGTCTTCATATTTTAATGTTTAGTTATTTACCTTTTAAAAGGCCGCTTAACAAGCTTTCAATTGAAATCTTATATGTTAAGTTTCGACAATAAATAAAGCCCAAAAAATTTAAATCTTTAATTAAAACTTTTTGCGGATTTTTTTGTCTCATACATTATATAAATAAATTAAGTTTACAATAAAGTTAAACTTTGAAAAGTATTAAAAAAGAGATTAAAAACTTTTAATGTTACTGACCAGTCACTAACCAGTCAGAGTGTTAAGTGTTTTTACAATAGGAAACAAATATAAGAATAATAATTATTTAAGCTACAATAATAGTGCTCTAATGATGAGGCTCACTCTTACCTAAACCAGAGTTCACTAAAGGGCTGTGGGTTGGGTCCCCCCCCCCCCCAAGATTTTACAGATCTGCCAAAAAATTGTCTAGCAAATCCGATGCGTTTTAACCCCAACCTAGAATTTCAAAACCTTACAGAGTTACGTCCCCATGACGTGAAGGGGTCTGGCTCACCTGCTTATAACTAATAGTGTTTTATTTAGCATAAAAATGCATATTTGCATAAAATGGTCATTTAAACAATTTATTTTTAAATAATAGCATATTTTGCCAAATTTTTCATAAGTTCTTTTAATTTCGGGACAACTAATGTTAATTTGATAGGTTATGGCTCAACAAATAAATAAAAGCCAAAACTGAAAAGAAAGTTTGATTCATTTACTTAAAAAATGTATGACTTATTTGACGGTTATTTCAAAGTGAAAATTTAAACTGTTCATTTTTTACAAATATATTGTAAATCTAATGTTTAAAAAGAAAAAGTAGAAATATTTACTAAAATTAAAAAATATATATATCCTCGTTAAGTGTAATTAACATTTATTTCATAATAACGATTAAAATTTATATATTAAAGATGATAAATAAAGAAATATAAGGGCATATTTAGTTATTTTATGTTGCATATTTGCAGCATATTTGCAGCATATTCGATCAAATAAATAGAATATTAACATCTCATTTAACTAAATTTCCTCATATCAATATCAATATCAATATCAATATCATAATTATTATTATAAAAATTAAAAACTTTGTACCCTTTCTTTGTTATAGAAATTTCTGGAATCATTACGGATACTGATAATTAAAATTTTAAAAAATAAAGCATATGTTGTATTTACGGTATTACTCGATATCATTTGAAGATTAAGCAGATTTATCTCATATTTAAAGGTATTGCGCAACACATTTACTATTAAGTGTGTAACAGATCTTTTATTACTTTAAATAAAGCAATCAATTAATAAAATGAGTAAACCTTCGATTTCTACTTTTAAAAGAGTAATCACAGTTTAAGAAAAGATACGTTTTGAAAATTGAAGACTTGAGACATAATTGTAAAATACAGTATTTCGAAAGATTGACTGATTTCCCCGATAATCAAAATTTGTCTCAAAAGCATACTTTATATCAATTTTTAATTATTTTAATAAAATTAATGTCATAAATAATAATATAAAATACAAATTGTTTATATTAGACTTTTATTTATTGAATAAAATCTTTAATTTTTTCAATAATTTGACAGTTCATAGGATTAAGGCGTAAATCTAGAATTTTCCGACAGAGCAGGGCCCAGCACAGTGCCAACTCTCTTGACAGTCCGAGTCTTTTTCGCATTTCACATAATTATAATCCTGTGTACTACCTTTAGTTGTATAACACCATTCATTGAGTACCTTCAAAGTTGCGACACATCTTGACCAACAGTAGTTCTTAGAACAGCCAAAAGTAGGGTCTTCTCCGTAAGCTATCGAAAGTTTATAATATAGTTATAATTCATATATTTATTGCAAATTAAAATGAAATGAATTTAAAATGCGTGACTCACCAAAGCTCACTGACAGCAAAAGTAGAGAGAAAATAAGTATATAATTCATAATTTTTGGTAAATAGATATTATTCTGTATGATTTAATGGTGAAATCAAATTTTAATTATATTTTTCTAGTGTTGTTATCTTATATACCATTAATTGAGAAGGAATTGAGACCAACTGTTGTACTGAGTCTGAGATAATAATATAAGATAATCAATACATTCGCTCCCCGTTTAAGTAATATTTAAAAAATGTTTGATTTAACGATAGTTTTGTGATGATTATGGATAAGTTATACATTATAGTGAAACAGTCGGGACCGGCCAATGCCGTTACTATAAAGTGGTTTCACACTATCAAACTATAAATTAAAAAGTGTTTTTATTAATTAATTATAAGTTTAAATTTATTTATTATCTCAGTTTAAGTTTTGAGCTTTTACTGTAGTTAAGGCACAAATTGCACAGTATATGGGAAATTTGTTCAGTCAAATAATTTGCAAAACACTTATAAGTAAAGACACAACATCCGGGAGTTTAAAACAGCCAAAAACGGGAGGGATACGGGAGGAAAAATGTTGTATTTTCAAATGATCGGCAAATACTAGAATAATGCAAATGTTATGTTATTGTAAATTGACGTGAAAATTTGGGTTCAGGCTCATCTCGATCTACTTCACGCTCATCAGGAGCCTGAAGCCTGAACCTAGGCTCAAAAATATGATTCAAAACTTGTTTTAGTTTATAAATTCGTAGAAAACGGGAACTAAAACAGTTGAAACGGGAAAGCGGGAGTCAAAATCAAAAAACCGTTATTTGCGGGATTTTTAAAAGTGATAAGTTTAATACTTTAGGGTATTAATATTGGTCTTATATCAATTTACCGTTCAATTTGTATACTTTGAGATTTCCGAGACCTCCGGGAAATCCCAGAAGTTGTGTCTTTACTTATAAGTGCATAAATTGAATGCATAATGTATTAAAACTCATTTACTTCTAAATAAATTGGAATTCACTTTTCAAAGTTAATAGTTTATTGCAGAGCATAAAAGTTACCCAAAAAGTTGAAATAATATGTTATATTATATGAAACAAATCGTTACTTTAAGCCACAAATATGTACTGTAACCCAAAATACAGAGTTTCCTATTTATGTTCACATTTATGTTAAAATATGGCAAACCTATTGATAACAGATTAATAAATGTGAGATAACTCAAAAACTTTTATTTTATGTAATAATTTTTTAATTTTCGAGTTTTAAGTTTAAACTGACATAAATGGGTCTAAACTTATTTCAATTACTACTTATATAATGAAAAACTTTTAATTTTAACATTTTGTATGTCAAATAAACTTTTCATACAATTAAAATCTCTTTTTTCCTTTTAATTGTTATGACTGAAACGCAAATAAAACTATTTGAATACCTGTAATTTGAAAATATAAAAAGCATACAAAGACTCTCAATTCAAATAAATCGCATCGAGAAATAACAAAATCGGCTTAAGTTGTGAAGTGATCAGAAATGCGCTTTAAAAAAATAAATTAAATATTTTTTTAGTATAAATCAATTTTTTTGGGATAAATTCAATAAATGTATTTGTATTTCACTTCACTCAATGTTTGAATTTTGTTTTCAATATGTGTTGGCTTACATGCAGATTAACAGGTCTTATCTTGATTTTACTCAAAAAACCTTTTAAAAAAATAAATATGTTTTGATTCGAGAAATAGATTTTGTGAAATCTTTTGAGAAAATATTGATTTAATAGACTTTATAAAATTTTTAGAAAATCTCATTTATATCACTTTAATGTCGAGGAAAAATATCTTATCATAATAGATAAGTAGTGATCTAACTTTTTATAAAAAGATTCTATTTTACGAATTTATCATAATTCTAAATATGAGAAAATATGATTAGAATTAAAATACCTGTATTTCATTTGAAATGAAAAGCTTTCAAATAAGTTATATAAAGTTAATATTAGTAACGTAACGGAGTTAAAGAGACAGTTCTTCATGAATGGCATAACTTCATATTCAAATTCTATAACAAGGCTTCGCTATACGGTCTCATCTCTAATGTCTGAAATCTCGAAAAAAGAACTCTCGCATTTTTTTAATTAAGTTTTATTGTTATAAAATGTTTAAATTAATTATGATTTAGCCTATATTTTATAGAAGAAATACATGTTTAATAAAAGTAGAGTCAACATACATAAAGAAATATATACTTATTTAGTGTATTGTTTAGCACAACTTTATCCATTGTTATTTGAAAATCTTTAAAGTGATTTTCAATACTATTTAAAATGTAATTCTGATATAATTAAAATTTGAATCATGTATTTTTTTAACAGGACATCGCTTTCCCAAAATAAAATTTAAAAATCTGGTCAATTAAGTGTCTGGTCAAGTATTAAGATTAATGACTTTTTCAATGGTTTAAAACTGAAACTTAAATACCTTTATCAAAAACTTTACTTTATCGAAGTTACTTATAAAATGACTCATTATTAATGAGCTTTTACTTTATCTAAATTTATTGATTCACTAAGCATTACTTCGGCACTTGATCTTCAAATAAAATAACTATAAACAATCAATTATTCATTCATTTTTTAAAAGTTATGTAAAACTTGTAAAATATTTACTTTATTTAAGGAAATAACTGTATTGCTATAAATAGATAGCATTCCAGAAATGAATATTTTATTAAAATGCTCCTAAAAAGCTTTTTAAAATACTTAATTACCAAATAATAAAATTTACTCAGACACCATTAAAAGTCTGACTCTAACCAAAAAAGAAGTAATAACTTTGTAATAAATAACTTAACACAAAATTATTAAATGAGATTAAAATAATTAATAGGAAACGATAGGAAATACAAATAAAATAAATACCTATTTTAATGCAAAGCAATACTATATTTGAAATGAATGCTCCAAATAGTTTGAAAACTTGTGAAGAAAAACTTGACAAATAATGAGAAATATTCATTTAATGGTATAATTCTAATTATCTAACAGTTGATCGAAAGTCGTTTAGTATTGTTATTGCATTTATTGATATCATTTGATTCACTATCTGTTTGTTTTCTTAAATGTATTAATAGTTAAATATAAATACTGACACAATTTTCACACAATATTTTATTATTATATATCATTTTAAGTTAAGTAATATTTTATCCACACCTCAAACAGCACTTAATGTTTGTTATTACTATTTGTCGTTGAGATTCGTTCTCTTTTATCAACTTATATAAAATGAAAGCATTCATTGTAAAAACAAATAACTATAAGAAAAAACTCTGCTTTCACTTCTTTTATACGATTGTCTACTTAAAAAGTTTGTTTCAATAGAATAATCTTTCATTTGTTATAAGTTTCAATAACTTCAAAACAGGTCAATAAAAAAATCACTAATGTTTCAATGTTTTAACTCCTAAGTGAACAATATTTTGGATGATTAATAAATTAGATGACAATGCTTTTATCGAAGAAACTTCTTCGGGTAAATTTTAAGTTTATTTTCATTATTTAATTTGCATTTTTAATATCTTCTTATTGAAATCCTTTTTATTTAGAGCATATTATGAATAAATCCTTCATAAAAATTATTATATATTTTTTTAATTTGTTATTTTAATTATACTTATGATACCAATCAATTTATAAACTTTTGAGGTTATTTTGTCTCAAATTTTTTTTTAAAAAGTTAACCATAACTGGGATTAACTTTAAATAATGCAAAAAAATAGTTTTAAAATAGAATGTATGATAAATGGATACATTAAAGAAAGAGCTATGAAACTATATAAAATACGACAAATCTTTCCTTTTGAAATAAACGCACTCTTCACTGCCAAAAAAAAGTTTTTTTTCGGCACTTTTACAAATGAATATAACCATATTATTTACAGCCATTAACTTTGACTTTTAAAAAATAGTATTTTTACGTTAAACACATTTATTAATTGTTATTATTAAATCAATTTTGATTATATTATAGAATTAAAAAATTAGTTTACAGTATTTTAAAATTTTTTCAAAACTTGTAGTAACTCTGCATTGACAGAAAAACTTTTTCTTAATTAACCTATTTTAAGGTTAACCCTGAAAAACTTTTGAAGTGAAAAGTTGTGAATGTAACAAAAAATAAAATGTTTCTGCATTTACAACATTAAAAATATTTATCAATTTTTATTTTTTAATAATTATTTAATTTTGATAATTATTTTTACAGTTTTCTTTAATCATATTCTTAATAAGTAATTGCATCGCTTTCGGCCGACACGGTATGAGTTTTGCCAATAGAGAAGAAGTAGAAAGATTCACAAACAGTGACAATAATTTTGAGAACGGCAACAACAGAATCAAAAGAGGTCAGAATCATAATGATAATAATTTTGGACAACAGCCTGATGGTAATCAGCAGTTTCACAGCGAGGCTAAAAGCAATCCAAAAGCATCTTCAAAGACTAGAAATCCGATATCAATAGCAGTACAAACTAGAAGAACAGTTGAAGTAATTCCTGTTCATTTGGAAGAAGAAGAGATTGAACCACAGATTATTGAAATTACGTCAAACTCTTTGCCTCTTCAGCTTCATTTTAGGACACAATCAAGTAGATTAACAGTTCGTCAGTCGCATATTCCAAGTATTTTAAGATTTTTTTTGCTTTAATTTATATTATTATATCATTAGATTTTTAATTTAGAATCTTATCATTGTATAAAATGTAAATATATAATAATTTACTCGTTAGTATTCATCCTTATTATAAACAGTACCGTGACCAGCATTTTTGGTGAGGGGAGGCTAAAAATGTGAATTTTGATGTTAAGTTGAGGCTTTATCCAATACAAAATTTAAAACTCATCAATTTTTGTATTACAATGGTATTTAGCAAACTCAATAACAAGATTATCTAAATTTAAGGGTAAAGCAATTTCTCTTGCATAGCTATACCTTAATTTTGAAAAATCTTTGGGGAAGCTATAGCCTCCCCTCTGGTTACGGCTGTGATTATAAATAAGTTATAAAAATATATTTTTTTTTTGTAAAAAAATTTTCTTAAGTTTATTAATACAGTTTTCTCTATGAATCTTATTTTAAAAGATTCTCAACAACAAGTGGAAGAGACCTCAACCCAAGACGAACCCTATAGACTAGTGCATGAAGTGATTAAACCCGTAATACAAGAAGTAAGAGAAGTAATACAACCGTATCGTAATGTGGTTCAGACAATAAAACCCGTTATCGAACACGTCAACACACACGTCAACACAATAGTATCGCGAGGAAAGAAAAAAATGAATTCTGATTCTGGAGATAATTCATCTCCAATTAAGAATATTTCGGAGAACGATTATAAGAATTCTAAACCAGCCTATGGTAGGAGTTCATCGAGTTTTGATTCTAGTATCTCTCAAAGGACTATTGACTCTGATATAAGCCATACGACTGACAATTATGGATCTATTGATTCTGGTTATTCTGCTTCTAATGGTGTTATCTATCGAATCGGTCCACTACTAAACAGCAGATCTAATGTTTTTGATAATATAAATATAAATTCTGATGATTATGAAAACGCAGATTTCAGTCATCAATATTTGACTGTACACCCCATTTATAGATTTTTCAAATGAAATATTATTACAGATTTTGCAACTTTCAAGTTTTTCCTCCAATGTATGCATAAGGCTTTCGTTTTTACAATTTTCAGTTTCTAATTTGCAACTAACTTTAATTACGGGTACAGTAGGTTTCAAAACGGTATTCCTTTTCATCCCTTACTAAACGAGATAAAAATTTAAATACTTTGATATCTCCTTCTTATCACTTAAAATGATTTCTTATCAAAACTAATGTTTTACATTATGAGTGACTAATCATTTGTTATTTGAATATTGACTGATATGCAGTCATTATTAAAGTCATCAATTTTTAAAGACTAATCCTCATAACAGCTTTGTTTGGCTAGTGATCAAAGTGATTGACCAAAGGCATGGAGTATATAAGTTCGCGTCCAAGGAGAGTAAAAGTATTTTGTAAAATTTTTTTTATAATATTTTACATAAATCAATTCAAATTGTACTCGTTTTTGATTATTTGCATACTAATCGTACAAATGGAACACTGTTTTGAAAAGTACTGTACTTGGATTTTCTAATCGAGCGCCTCATTTTGGAAGTTTGGTTGGAACGGTTGGAACAAATCTTTAAAATTTTTTGTTGAATATTATATAACAGATTATACCAACAGGCAATCTGACTAATGCTATAAAATATACTAAAATGAAAGCCACAATTAAAGGAAAGTTAAAAAATGCCTAAATAACAAGCGGGTCCGACAAGTGCTAAAATTTTTTATATTAAGCTTCAGAAGCCTAAAACCCTTAACTTTATTACTTAACAAAGAATAAAAATTTCAAAAAGTTCTGGACATTTGATTGCTTTAAATTCTCAAACTCTTTTCTCTTATCAAATGAAGTGATTTATACTGTATAAAGAAATTATATATAAATAAAGTACCGGTATATTAATTGCTGAGCTTCAGGCTTATCAACAAAAATATTTCATTTGTTATAACTTTAGTTAAAAAATCATTTCATAAGAGTTTGAAAATTGAAAGTTTTCTCAATGATTTGAATTTAGCCCATGAAATATTTGTCACTAACTGAACATATTTTCATAAAACTTATATTTAAGTCAGTTATTTTCAGTTTATTTCTTACATAAAAAAATGAAAACCCAAAAATATAGTAAAAATGAATAAGTTAATTGTGAAAATAATAATGAATATTATAAATACATTAAATTACAAAGTATTTTAATATTTACATCAAATTTTTAGTTAAATTCTAATATCAAATAAATTGAAATTTTAACATTAACCTAAGTTTTTACCTTTCACTTTCAAATTGAGAAAGATCGAGTAACTATTCATATATTTTCAACTTTACTTAGCTTTATAATCATTATTTACATTAATAGAGTATTTATTTGAAAATTTATTTCAAAAATTTAATATTAACTTATAATAAACTTTGATTATTATTTTATTTATATTAATATAACCAAAAAAGTTTTTATTTTATTATATCGTAAAACACTTTAGTTTAATACTTAAAGTTTCAATAATCGAGTAGATTATCATACACTACAATTTGTATTATAATTGATATTTTACATAAATAAAAATATTGACAATTAAAGTCCAAATATGAGATAACTGTTCAAATGAGATGTCAAAATGATCATAAATCACTTTTGGCTTAACTTCAATGCTTTCAAAGTAAAAGAAATTATATTTAAAGCATTTAAAGCACTGATATAACAGTAACTGTTGTAGGAATAAGTGTTTAATAAACTAGTATACAGTACAATGAGCTCAAATAAAGACGGGCAAAAAATTTCACTATCTATTAATGATAAATCCTTTTCATACAATATATCAGTGATAATAGTTTTAGTGAAGAAACTTTATAAATAAATTTCAAGTCAAAGTTCAATAAAAAAAAGTTAAAATTTTTTAAAAATAAAGTTCAATTCAATCATAGTTTCAAACATATTGGAAACGTATACTTTTCAAATGATTTACTTTTCTATAAAGACTCTGAAAAGCATTCGTTTCAAATCTTTTCCGTTTTTTGAGCTTATTTTACATTTAGAGAAAAGACTATAGGTGTTGAAATCATAACTACACATACAACTGAATGTCATTTAAATTGAATACAGTAATAAATATCTTTTAAAACTCCTGTTTCTCAATTTGTGCACTTCATAACCCTTCATAAACAAGCAACCCTTCGTAAAAGGCAGAGATTGGGAACCTATTCAATAGTAAATATTTTATACAAATATTATTTTTAAAACGAATATTACATTAAGTTATTTAAAACTCATACTGTAACTTCTCTTAAATACTTTGTAAAAAACGATTTTTACTTTGAGATTTAATCTTTTCAATAAAATTTAGAATGCATATTTTTTTAAATGTTTCTATTAAAGTATTTCGATCTAATAATAACCTAAAGAAGGTTTTATGAACCAAACGACCACTATCTGTTCAATCTTCACTTAATGAATTTATTTCCTCCTTTAATTCATGACTTTATTATCTTTTGAAATTGAGATAAGTTTAAATAATGAATAACTATCATTAACTTATGCCTTACATGACTAGAAATTCACTTCTATTGATACTTTTTGAATAAAAATAGTGAAAAATTTTAAAACATGATTATTCAAAAAATAAATCAAAGTTTATAATAGTTTTTACTGAAATAATTCTAAAGTTCTAAAATAAATAATTAAGTTTTTAAAAATCTATTTGAAGTTACCCTTAAACAGAAATTTGAGAATGTCAGTTGTTTTCACTATTATTATTAATAAATAGAGAAATATCTCTATTGATATAATTTTAATTTACAGTTTTTGAACTAAAGGTCTAATTCAATATTTAATCATTACTAGAAAATAAAATTTTATTGAAGTCTGTTTTGAATTATTTATACCGTACAGTATCGTATATAGATTTTTGTTGCAAACATGAACCCACTATAAACTTACTTTTTAACTGTTTTAACTGCTTCAACATTATTCCTCTATATTTAAGGGACCAGTTGTGTCACATTCGTTAAAAACGAATTACTTGTTAATGAAGTTTTATGTTTTAAATATTCTAAAAATTTGCCTTAACTTAAAACTAATATTCAATTTTTTTTATAAAATTAATGGTTTTATTAATTATTTCTAATATTTTCTTCTATTTCTGACATGATATACAACTTTAGAAAAATTTATTTATTTATCTTAATTGAGTGATTCATCTATTTTTTCTATTCAAAAAATTATTTTATTATTGGCAAAAAAATAGAACTGAATGCGTTTTTGCATTAAATTGTATTTAAACTAAATGATAAAATGTTTACATAAATGTGGAATAATTTATTAACAACGTTGTCAGTTATGTTTATTCTTCATCTCACGTATGAGAACTGGAAATTACAATAATCTAAAAGTGTTCCAATTCATTAAAAATAAAT